>JAVSBS010002741.1:0-12722 GCA_033124195.1 Coracias cyanogaster | reverse complement strand
AAAAGCACCACTTGACGTTTCAAACCAAGTAAGAAACTGTTGTTCTTCTGTAATTGCAAATCTGCTAGCTTGTAAGATTCTGCCTGTACTGACTGGCTTTTATTTTAACTTTCTTAAATCTTTAGTGGCAAGAAGAGTTAATGTAGACACTCATTTATGTTAATTTCTGCAATTATTTTTTATCTTTTATGATTCTGAATACAAAAGTTATTTTTCAAGTGAAGTAATAACACAGTGTGGTTAATACAGTGTAGTAGTAATATATATTTTCAACTAGGTATAGTAAGAGAGTCATCTGTTGTAAAAGTACCTGGAAATTTGTCATGTTTGCCTTTTAAACTTGATTCGGTATATCAATTACATTTTTATCAGCTTTTGAAAGATGAAGTAGTCCTGCCTAGTAAATGTAACAGTGGTAACTAGAGCTGAGAATCTTTTTTATTTTGTTTTTTGGTGGTGGTGTTTCATGAAAATGGGTAAAAGACCCCAGTAGTTTGTGTGCAGAATTGTAGTTTTTCTGAAGAGACATCCTTGCAGCTGTCTTTAAAATGACGCATTTTTTGAGGCTAGTTCTTTTCATTGTGCACTATACTGTACCTTGGAATTAGATACGGGCTCCAACTGTAGAGATGAGATAAAGTGTGTTTGTATTACGTTGCAGTGAAAAAGATACTCTCTTTTGGAACAGGAGTTGTGTTAACTTTTTATTTAATTACCAGGCATTTAGGAGGTGGAGGGCTATGGGGCAAAGAGAATTACCTTTTTGTATTGTTACAGTTACCTTCCTGAATTTTAGAACCAATTTTCCACGGTTCCTATTAAAAGTATGACCTTAATGGACCTGAGTTATTGAATTAAGTTTTCTTACTAGAAGTGAAGTGCGGAAGGGCTGCAGGATACATCCTCCTTATGTAAACAATGACTAGCAGAACGCTTCTCGCTGGCTTGCAACAGAATGTTTTGTTTGTTTGGTTTTTTTTTTTTTTAAAGTCTCCCAGGTGGCATTTCACAAGTGAATGTGACAGGCTAGGACGTCTTCAGTGTCTTTGCAGAACTTGAGAATTTATTACATGGAAATGCCTAAAGGTTTTCAAAAATGAACAATATGCCATGTCCTACAGCAGGTGTAGCCTGTGGTCCCACACATCATGAGTCTGGTGACTGATCTCTGAATATGGAAAAGCAAGACGTGCAAACTGGATAAAGAAATGATTTTTTTCTTGCTTTTTTTTTTTACAACTAAATGTACATGTGAGTTTTTTGTGAAGTACTACAGATTTTTCTTAATTGCAGTGTGTGATGCCATAAAAATTACTAAGTCTATGGCAAATATATATATAGTTCTGTAAAGTTTCACATATTTTGCGGGTTATGCAAACAGTGTTCCAATTACGAAAAGTTATTCCCAGAGATGAAGAGGAATCTGAGTTCTACTGGTTGTTTGGAAACAAAAGAATAGTCCTTAGTAAGCCATGGGAAAACCTTTATATTAATGTAATTTTGATTTTATGTACTTTGTAGATGAAAACTATATAGTTGGTGTATACCAAACTATTTAAAATGGAATTTTAGGTATTTCAGCAGGTAATGTGCTGCATAATAGATAACTGTAGATTTAACATTGGTCTATTCAAACTTGTTCGTTTTAGGACTGATGATGTGATGTGACTCAAGCTCTAAAGCAAAAGCAGATGCATGCCTGGAAACACAAGGAAGTGCTCACAGGGTGAATCTAACACCTCTTTCTAAGAGTGCTGCAGGAATTTGGCAGAGTAGTCAGTTCCAGGATCCTGCAAGGTGATCTGCTTTTCGTACATGTTCTTTTGCTGTTCCACTGAAATGTCTTTGGAAAGCTCAGCTGAAGTTGGTCCCTGCATATGGAGCAGGACCAGGCTGGATTTATGAGGCTGGTGGAACACTGGAACAGGGCTTGCTTAGGGAGGTGGTGGAGGCCCCATCCCTGGAGATGTTCAAGGCCGGGCTTGATGGGGCTCTGAGCAACCTGACCTAGTTAGAGATGTCCCTGCTTGTTGTAGGGAATTGAACTAGACTCTTGAAGGTCCCTTCCAACTCACACTCTATGATTCTGTGGATACAAGGTGTTCCTTAGAGGGATAACACAGTGATTCACAGGAGAGATGCATCTGTTCTGAGGTTCTTTAGCACTCTTTTTGTGATGTACATCATTTTGTTAAGTTTGGTCGGTACCCTGAAATCTCAAAGTGCCAGTACAAAACAAAATGCTGCATCACTGCATTTTTTGTTTGTTGAGGTGTATCCCTTACTGGCTGGTCTGATCAGTTTGCAGTCTCACTGGATCATGAATAATGGGTGGTTAGAACCTGAAGGTTCTAACACTCTGAAGGAGTAGAAAAGATACAGCATTTTACCTTCTGTTAAGGGAAACAAGGCCAAGAAACAAATACAGATACTATTGTGGTAACAAATAACTGGTGTCAGATGGAATCACCCCAACTTTTACAAGAAACTGATTTAGTCTATAATTAATAGTTAAAAAGGTGCAAGGAAGGGTAGCTAAAATAAGGAGGTGGAAGGACATAGGGGACTAACATATTTGAAACCCCTCTATTTGAAAAAGAAAAACTGAAGGGAGAGAACTTAGTGAGGTTTATGTCGCCTGCATATTGTGCGTAAGATGAAAGTAGAACTCTGTAACCAAATCCTGCAAGATTATCGCTCACTGCTGCACTAGAATTAGAGAGCCCTTACCAAAGCTAGTAGCAGACTGGTTTGAAAATGGGTAAAATATTTGACCAAGGAACTCGACCGAATCCTTATTTGCCAAAGGTAAAAGGCTATTCTGTGGATTGGTACAGTTAGTTAAAAGATGAGAAACTAGAGAAATTAGTGATTGCTTTGTGATGGAAAAACATTACCAGTAGATTTCTACTGGCATCTAGGGGTTCATCGTATTAAAAGATAATCTTAAGGAATGATAGTGGTATGACACCATAGCAGCTTGTTGATGTATGAGGATTGGTAAAATCTAAACTGATTAGGTAGTTGCAGCAAAATCTTATGATACCATTTCCCAGTGCTTTCACATACAAATGTAGTTCAATTTTGGTGAATGCCAAATGATGCCCATGCAGGGGAGAATAATACAAACCCACCTATACAGTGATGAGCCCTAAATTCGCTAATCTTACTTACTCGGAGAAGGGCAGTGGTCAGAAAGCTGTTGGGAATTGTTCACAAAGAATAAAATAGTTGTTAGGCTCTGTATATCAATGGTGCGTCCAAATAATTTACAGTGTGCATTGATGTAATCAACCTGGCACAGCAAAGGCTTCATAGACAGTGAAAAAGTGGGTGAGAGGTGTGGAAGATCCTCTGCACTGAGAAGATGAAAATCTGTGGTCTAGGAAACAGAACAATAAGAGGAGAGGTGGTAGAGGTCTATAAAATCCATAGATCATACAGAAATGACTTAAAAGAATAGCTAGTTTTTAAATACAATAATTAGGCCACCCAGTGAATTAAACCTGCTACCTGATGAAAACTAAAGTAGCTCTTCAAGCAATGTGTAATTAAATTCTGAAACTTAATTGCCACATGATACCATGGAGTAGAAAAATATGAGTGGGTTAAAAATGTAATTAGGGAAAGCCAGGTAGGGATGCACTGAATACTGAACTTTACAGTGGAGTTGAACTACCAGCTCTAAAACGGCTGAAAGCTAGGAATTATTCCAGGCACTTCTAGATATTTGCTGTGTTTTACATTCTTTACCTAAATCATCTGCTTCTGGCTACCCTTGAGAAAAGGGAACTGTATTAGAAGGACCTAGACTGCATAAGTAAAAGCACCATTTATGTTCTTATTTTTACATTGTTAAGTGTCTTCACACTGTAGTTCTGCCGAAGAAGGGTTTTTCTCCTCCCGATTAGAGGTGGGGGAAATGGGAATTTGGAGAGAAACAAACGGGGCTGCTGGAAACAGGACAGGGAGAAAAGACAAAGCAAGTATGGCAGTCTGCTGTGCACTCAGTTTCACCTGTGATTTCCACTGCCTTGCTGCAGTGTAGCCTCCAAATTTTCATTAGTTGTTGGGAGAGACTCTTCTGCTTCGTTCTTGTTATGCAAGATCTCTGATCAATTTTATGTATTATCTTTGGGAACACAGACTTCACATGCTGGTTTCTCTGAATAATGTGCTAGGAAGCTGAAGCACTTGATTTATAGAATTGTTGCAACTTAGAGTGAAGATGTTGCTTCTGTGAACCCTTTACTCAACAAAAGAAAAAAGAAAACAAATAAGAAAAAAACCTTAGTCTACTTACAACACATCTATGGCTAGAAGTCCTTTAAATTGTTACAGGTCTTTTTTTACCACCCACCTTTCCAATGGCCTTACTTGATATAATGTGTCTCAAGTTGATTTCTCCAATCAGTGAGTTCTGTCAGAGTGTGTAGGCTTTCCATAGCTAGTTTGCATTTTGGAGTTCTTGGAGATTTCAGACATATCCAGTCTTGTATCAGAAGTTATTTCCTTAGCCTTATATTGCTTTTTGCTATATAGCTTTTTGAGACACAAATACTTTAGGACGAGTGTCACAATGTGATTGACTCTGTAACGTAGTAGTTTCCTCCTTTCTGCCTCTTTTTACCCCCATGGTCTTTGATGACCTTGTATTGAGCAGTGCACATTATTTCTGAGATGGCAATGTCTGCTGAATTTCATATTTTCTATCAATTTGTCTGTTGGTAAACTGATATCATCAGCTAAACAAGGTAATTAAGTGGAGCTTATTACATGATTATGACTGACTGTTTTGGGCTGAAATACTTCTTCCTTCCCACAAATCTTACTAAGTATACTGTAAGCAGAGCATGTAAAAAAGGTGATTTTGATGGGGATTTGAGAGGATTTGGGCAGGACGGAATAGCAGCACACTTGATCATTGTTTGCATTTTCCTACAAACCTAAATGAGCTTCCCAATGGAAGAGTGAGTTCATAAAGGCAGCAGCGTGTTTAGGAGGTCTGCCTATTCCTGATGGTCCGTAACTCTTACAATTTGAGTAAAAGGAAGTGGTGCTTTAAACATGTGTGTTCCTGGAAATTTAAATTATTAGTCAGAAAGCCTGTACCTTCAAGAAGGTGGAAGTTCGAGGCATGTGGAGTAGATTTTGGATATAGATGAACTAGGTCTCAGGAGAAAGGCCTTTGCAAAGGTTTTGCAATCTGAAATCATGTTGTAAGACTCAAGACAGATGGATTTTTCTGTCTTCAGTCTCTGTGTGCTCACACCGTCCCTGAGACCCTGAATCTCTGAGCAACAAGCTGGTGAGAGGGTAGCTGGTTATTCTGGAGTGAGGTGCTGTTGTCGTTTATTCTGATATTCAGTAGGTTTTTATATGTGTGTATTTTACATAAGTTTTACTGCTGGATAAAGTACCACTTAATGTAAATAATACATGTAGGAGTATATAAAAGTATGAAGCTGTCCTGAAGCTTAACTTAAGAGTTATGGGTTTTAAATATTCTGTACATTGGTTAATTTTTTATAGATTGCTTATTCTGCAGTAGTCATAACAATACAATTAAAATAAATTTAAGACTGATTTGCCAAGCTGTGCATATAGTTCGTATTTTCAGGAGTAGTAGATTTGCTACTTCTTTAGAACAAAAGGAGGATATTTGATTCCAATAACAATAATTCTAGTTCAGCTGACAAAAAGAAGAAAAGGCTCTCTGGGAGATGAATGGTATGTGAGTGTTTCTAATCACATTTTACTTAATGTAATGCATAGTTGTGAGGTGTCAGAGTTTAGGAAGACTGGACAGCTCTAGGACAACCTTTGAGCTGCTTTGCACATTTCAGGAAAAAAAGTTACTGGTTTAAATAATTTTTGTAATGCTGGTAATTGAATCATGATGGGCATTCTTGCATTGGCATCATTTTGAGCCCTTCTCTTTGAGAAATGTAGCATAAGTATTAGAAGTGGGAGTGATGGCATTAACTGACAGCAAGCGAAGACTTACTGAGTTAGAGAACAGACTGCTGAAATTGCTTTTTTGACAGAGTGTGCCAAGGCTGGCTTTTTCTTTCCTGTTGTTTGTCTCATAGTGCTCCAGGAATGGCTAGGAGCTTCTTGTGCTGTGTCACGTCTGAAAAAGAGCTGTTGAGGAAAGCCAGAGGAGAAAAAGCCATGTGTGTTCAGACAGCTTAAAGATACTCTCAGTGGCGTGGCAGCTGTGTCTTTGGCATGGCCCCAGCCTTAGAATATTTGTGTTCAGTTTAACACTTTAGGGTGGCTGCCAACGTTTTCCTGGGGAAATGGGAGTGAGAAACAGTATTCACAGCTTGTATCTGAGGTAAAAATCCATTAGATGAAGAAAGAAAACCCTCCTCATTGTTGGTACTTTTGTACGTCGAATTGCTGTGGCCTGTTATGAATCCTGGAGGAACAAATCTAAAGGAGCAAAGCACGCCAAGAGCTCTTGGCCAGCACTTTCTGACTGCAGGAGCTGTTCCCTGCATCTCCTGTATCACAGCAGTGCTGCTTGCTGAAAGCTTATCTCATCAAACTGGGAGTTAGGGAGGTTATCTTGGGCACATCTCTGGATGGAAAAGTTTGACATTTTTGCATTGCAGCTATTACTGCCAGATAACAGCGTCTGTACTTATCACTAAATCTCTTCTATTAGTAGTTGTGGAGACTCATGTTGACCTTTTTTTTTTCAATCTGCTGAGATTTCACTGTGTTGTATTCTTCTATGGTTGTAAAATACAGTATATTGTCATCTCAGTATTTAATTACTTATATATATGTAACTCAGGATATACCATTAAAACACAGGCTAGAAGTGTATGCTATCCAGGACTCTTACCAAGTGCATTAGTAACATTAAGCGATTTCATATCTTCATAAAATGGGAAAATATTTAGCGCTGATATTGATGGCAGTATACTGAATGGGGAGAATAACAACTTTCAACAGCTGTATCATCTCGTTATGTCATATTGCTTGATAGACCGACAGAAATTACCATTTATTATGGAAGCACATTTACAGTGCTTCTTTTGATTGACATTACCATAGTTACTGTTAGGGTCATTGTACAGTGGAAGTAGAGGGACCTGGAAAGGCATCACGGCAGTTAAGTTTACTTGGAGGTTCCAAGTACGTACTTTTTTTTTTTTGCCCTTGTTCCACTGTGATCCTGTATCCAACAGTTTTAAATACAAAGCAGAGATGTTGAGTTTTAAACTACTTTTCAGAAAGCTAACACTAATGAAGCGTTGCATTCTTGGAACACTTCCCGTTTTATAGTTTAAAGTACTTGCAAGTGCTAAGGTTTCCGTTTTGCTGTTAACTTGGAGGAGAGTGCAAGGGGAAAAAGTCAGTGAAGGAGGTGAAGAGAAGGTGGGTGATTTTCAAGGGTCTGGTTCTGACTACGGTATAACAATTCTGAATGAGGCATATTTTGTGCTGAAGTGATGAGCTGCTAAGGAATGCTGAGAGGATCCTTATGTAAAAAATATGATCTGTCAATCCGCTTTTCGTTGAAAACAATGTATAATGAGCACAGTCATGATTCTTGGTTTTAAAAAGTTTTTCAGAGCTGTGTTTCTAAGAAACAGCTTGGAGTTCTTGTGGCAAGTACTTGCCAAGTACCTCTGCAGCTTTTCACTTCAGTGCTGTCTGCCATTTTTGGTACAAAATAATATCCGATTTGTTTGTTTGTAACTATGAAAATCAGGGTAAGCAAATGAAGTGGATGCATCAATGTTTATACTTAAAGTTTTAAGCTAAACCAGTTTGGGCTTTTCAACAGTTGTAATTTCTCTTGAATATGCAGCATATAATGATTTTAAACCATTTATGTGTCTTTAAATAATAAGCCATGTAACAGGTTTTGTAATTTTTTTTAATGACTAATTAAGTCTCTCACTGTGAAATTGGCCTGAAACATTTCTTGCATACCCTTCAGAATTTTATTTTGAATTGAATCGACTAAAGAATTGACCAAACTGTGGAGAATCCCTGTGGAATGAACAAATGAGGAAACAAGAACTTGGAGTGGTTTTTATGCTTGAAGATGTTGAGTTTTGTTAGACCACCAAGTTTTCAGCCATTATCAGGTACCTATTACAGAAATTAAGGATTGATGGTCATTATGATGTTGAACACTTAGGCAAAAAGATTCTCTTGTGTGGTTTTGAGTTCGAAAAAAAATATTCTTTGGAGAATGCTGCTACGGTTTTACCAGTTTGTAATTTTCCCTAAGTTTGGGAATGAGGAAGAGAGAGAAGAGGAAATGTCTTTCTAATCACTTAATTTCTCACCGTCTCTTCTGTTTTTTTTTAGTTAACATTTCACTTCCTAATCTAACCATTTTGCCATGTGGTAATAACATAAAGAAATGGAAAAAGTTTCGTTCATTCTAGAATAGTAATTGCTGTTATTTTCTAGCTATGGTCATGTTTTCTTCAAGCCTTTGCACTAGAGATGAACTTAGTACCTTATAACTGCAGAATTCCATTCTTAAATGTTTTCCAGTTTGTTCTTTTGGTTTGATTTTGTAATTTTGTATTTTGTTCTGTGCAGAGTAATTACTATGTTTTGTTGTTTGATTAAATTAATAACATACTTTTTATCTTCCAATAACAGTTAGTAATAACTGACTTTCAGTCTCTTCCCCCCCTAGTTATTGCCTGACCAGAAAAAAGTAATTTTCTGCCAGATGAAATGTTCCTGTAACTGACTTAGGAAGGAAAGAAAGGAGGTCAAAGCTGGAGTTAGAGCATCATTCAAAAAAAGCAGGGAGAATGAAGGCTGCGTGCTCTTCTCTTACATGTTGGCTGGCTGGGAGCTTAGATGAACCTCTTCAGTGTTAAGAGACCTTAATTTAAGAGACCTTTTCCTGAGCCTGAAGTGCTAAAATTGTTTCTAGCTGTAGCAGTGAAGTACAGTGCAGATTTTCCCTTGTGCAAACTGGTCCTTTAATTCTTACTAACTTTTGAAAGTGTTTGCTCTAGTAAAACTTTGCTGCTGTAGTTGCAAACATTTTAATAAAAAACACTACCAGATAGGAAAAGTATGCTCCTGGTTTCATGTTCAGACTCCACTGATGGATACCTAACTTGATTTTGCAGTAGTTTGGCTGATCACCTTCATATTTTTTACAGGTATGTCTGTAGGTCAGTGGTTAAATGAGACTTCTGTAGCTCATGTGCAGCTGATGAACTGCACCTTGGAAGTAATCCTGGGGAGCTTTTCAAATTAATTGTAAACATGTCTTAGTTTTTAGTGTGTGTTCTTTTACATTGCAAGAGTGCATATGCATTCAGTGCTTATTTTGAGTGATTTTTTTTTGTAAATACGCTATAAATCTAGTTACAAAGGTCTGTAGCAATTGCTATTTTTAGCATAAATTGGAATAAAAAGAAACCTGCCACTTCTGCAGGGCTGAAAATAACTTTTCTCTATGGAGAAAAAATTGCTGTGCTGAGCTAAAATTATGCAATAATAGGGTTGCCTGTATTTTAAGCACTGATGACTATGGCTGTAAAAAATTATTTTCTGCTTGGCATTTTCAGTTATAACATATATTTTTTTGTTTCAGTAGCAAGTACTCATCTTTCATCTTTCCCTTCTGGGCCGATTGTAACTTTTTTTGTTTGTTTTTTGTCAATTTTGATATGTTAGGAGGGAGGGGCGTGTGTGGGATGTCTTCAGAAGTTTGTTTTTTTTTTTTAAATCATTTTTTTTCAGTTAGAGCACTAAGACCAATTCTTTAAGAACAGTACCCACTACAGCTGCTATTCTTGGGGACTTTGTGTTAGTGATAAAATTCTGTTTTAAATACTTCAAATAAAACTGAAGGCATTTGCTTAGTATCTTGCTTTGTGAGTCAGCAAACACTGGGGTTGTGAAGCTTCTATTATTTCCAAAATTAATACGAAGTGTTTTGAAGCAGAAGTGGTCCAGGTCTTTGACACTGATACAGAAGACATGCTTTAATAACAAAATACCAATTAATAATGTTTCCAAGTTTCATTTTGTAGTTTTATGGTTCAGTGCTTTTTCTGTGTGGTAATAAAGTGAGATTTTAAAGTTTGAATTGAGAAATATTAATAGTCACTTTCATGAGTACAGCTGATAAGCTAAATAAGGTGATTAAAAATGATCAAATTTGTACTTGATCTACTAAAGATGGAGCCTTTTGTTACTTATATGTATGAATATTATATATTATATATTCCAGTCTCAATAAGCCAACTTTTAAGTATCCTTACTGGAAAAATTGCAAAAAATATTCCTTTGAGAAAGCATTTGGGGGAATTAATACCTATAAAGGTGCCACATTTTGCTTTCTTTTGAGATGCTCAGAATGCCATTTAAAAAAAAGTTCACTTGGACGAGTTCTGGAGAGGTCATCCTAGCCCCAGCCCTTGCTCAAAGCAGGACTTACTCTGAAGTTAGATCAGCTTGCTGAAGGCCTCGTCTAGATGACTTTCAGTATCTCCAGGGCAGCTTGTGCCAGTGCTTAGCCAGTGTTTGGGAAAATTTTTGTCTCCCTTATGTCCAGTTGAGATTTCCCATGTTTCAGCCCCTGTCTCCTGTACTTTATCGTTTCACTCCACACCTCTCAGAATTGGCTTTGTCTCCTTAAACCGCCTTCAGATAGTGGGAGCCAGGGAGAGGAACGAGTTCCCCCTTCGGCCTGCTCTTCAGGCTGAACAAACATGCCAAACGAAACGGTGCTTTCAGCATTTCCTCCTGTTCCAGGGGCTTCAGACCACCAAATGTATTAGTGGCCCATCTTGAGTTTGTGAGTCTTCTCCCATAATGGGGACCCTCGGAATAGGACATGATATTTTAGTGTGTCTTTGCGCTGTGAGGAGGGGAATAATCATGTTTCTTGATTTGCTGGCTACAGTCTTGCTAATGCAGCTCAGTATGTTGATAGTCTTTACCACTGTATGGGCAATGCTGGTTTGTGTACAGGCAGTTCCTAGCACTGAAGCCCCAGAGCTGCATTCTGCCCAGCCACTTCCCCACCTCAGTGGTTGCAAGGGCTGTGGCTTGGCACTCATTTTTGGTGTTCCTTTTGGCTAAGGAACTGCTATGGTGGTGCTTCTTACATAGTTCAGTTTTTACTAGCATGTCATCCTCTGCACACTCCCTCCCCAAAATAAAATGAAAATTGGTTCTATTTTTCAGCATGAAAAACCGGGCATCTCTTCTAAACCGTGTAGTAGTTATGTTAATACAATTCTGAAATATGCTATGCTGATGTGTAGTGAAAAAACTGTAATGGACTGCTTGATTATAGAAAATGTGATAATATAGAAAGTAAGTACTTAGTAAGAACCATTACTAGAATGCCTTTTTTTGGTCTGGCACCTACTTAAACTTCCAATTTCTTAAATTTATGAACTGGAGACTAACCCAACAGATGAAAGTTCTCTTTGTTTTATGTGGAGGTGGTGGTATCTTGAGTTAACTTTGCTACAGATCCAAGAAACTGAAATCGTTCTGTTCGCCATGCACATCTTTCCATGCTAAGTCTCTACAGCGGACGATCTTGCACTGTCCTTCACTGGGTCAATCAAAGTTTCTGTCCCAGTACTGTGTCTCTAATCAAGTCCAATAACTGATCTCTGTAGAGAAACCTGAGAGTGTGACAGCTGTGCAGAGGTGATGTCTCAGAATGTTTCCCCACCTTTTCACTATTGTTTTTTCAGCAATTTCCTCTGCTGGGTGTTTCCTTTCTATTAACTAGACTTCTGATGTATTTCTACATGGATCTGTGCAGTTGTTTTTTGAACCTGTGTAAAATTATATCAGCCACAGAATAGTGAATAACAACTTTATGTGCTGTATGAGGCAGACTTTTCCTAAGTTTGCTGAATTTCCCACTTGCTAATTTAGAGTCAATGAATAACCAATCCCTTTTACTTCTTTAATGTCACTTGCAACCATTTAGATATGTTAAATCCCTTCTTCAGTCTTTTTCATGGTGAAGCAGCCTATTCTGTGTAGTTAATCTTTAAAAGGAAGGTGTTCTGTATGTTTGATCTGCTTTGTTACTGTCAAATAAAGAAGGGCAGACAAGACAGAGGATCCTGAATGGAAGGATAATTTAGAAAGTCATTTGATGAGGACAAGGAGAAAGGAAAATGAAGGGAGATACCTTGCTGATGTGTATCATTCACACTCTGTTATTATAGAGGAAAGTACCAAATGATTGAGAAGATGTGACATGATACAGATGTGGTATTATTCAGCCCTGTATCCTCTAGAGTTAATTAACAGCTTCTTAAGCTAAATATAATGCATGATAAATGACATAGGAGTTTTAAAATTGTAAATGTGTGGCCTTTGAGTGGTGTCTTTTAGCCCATCATGTACTTGTGAGTTTGAATAGAAGAGTGAGTGTAGGAGTGTGAACAGCCATTTGCAGTTACAGGAGGTAGGGCCTGGCTTGCACAGGCTTCCTGACTGAACGTGGGTATGCTCCTGTGTCATTAGACATGCGGAATAAAAAGGTTTAGTTTTATCATAGCATCTCTTTCTGTGAAGATGGTGTGCTTGTTTTACTACTTGGCAGGTGAAGTGTGTCATCAGTTACTACTTCTCAGCTGAGGGGTGGTTATTTCTTGAGATGTCTTATCTCAGCTGGCTCTTGCTTGTCTGCCTGAATGCATTGGAGTCCTGATCCCATCATATACTGTGAATTATATTTT
>JAVSBS010002740.1:18605-31112 GCA_033124195.1 Coracias cyanogaster | reverse complement strand
TGGCTTAATGGTAAATTCAAGTCTTTTTCAGGACAACTGAAATGCACTAATGTTTATATGGCTGCCTTAATGGTCTGGTAATTCTATTTTTCTTTACGTTTTGAATGACGATGTGCTGGTGATATTTTAGCAAGAGGTTTTTACAATTTTTTTTTTCCTTAGCTTATTGCTCACTTGAGATAAAAATGCTCAATTTTTGCAGAAAAGAGGTACCTTAATAAACAAATGCATCCCTAGCATTAAGTGACATCCAGCTACTTATGGGGTAACTTAGAAATGGAGTGATCTCACTGCTAACAAAATTGTGGATTCTCTCAGTAGCGGAAGGGTTATGTTCACTTATCTTTATGGAGATACTACAGATAATTCTGAGGATGTGCAGCTCATGAGCTTTGTATAATTCCAGTAATGCTAATAAATGGTCAGAAGGGAGTTCTGAAAATCCTGTCATGGTAGGATTCAATGTTTTATTTACTGTATTCTTTTGAGTAACAGAGGAATATAATGATTTGCAGGAGAAGAAGACAGATTGGGTTTCTAAAAAACCTGTCTTCTCCAATCTGTGAGACTGTTTTAGAATATACCCAAAACAGTAGTTAAGGATCCTGTGCAATGTTTGGGTGAGTTTTCCACATTTCTTTGACGTAGTCCCTCTGAGGAGACTATCCTGAAGTTAAGATTCAGTTCACAGGAGGTGAGATTTTTTCATGAAGCAGAAATTGGCTCTGATGCAGAAATCAGACCTGAACTAAATGCCTGTATATAATATACTGAGCTATCAGTATAACTAGAGCACAACAGGGAGGAGCACTGAGGTTTCTTGGAAATAAACAGAGAGAGACAATAAGGTGAGAGTGAGACAAGATGAGGTGAAATTACAAGGTAACAAAATTATTTGCCGTCGTGTACAATTATACTCTGTCTTAGACTTTTCAGTGTATTTCTGCTTCTGAGCTCCAGTCTGGATGAGAACCATCTTTGGGGGTGGAGGGCAGTGAACACCAGCTCTATTACAGGAAATGCCAGAAAACTGCCTTAATGGAGATTTTCCACCCCAGTCCAATTCCAAGTTTTGAACCTGAGAAATCTGTATTATAAACACTTTCAGGCAGACAACAGCTTAGGAAAGCTAGGTATGGGAAAGCTGAGGCTTAACTAGATCTTGCAGAAGCAGTTTCATGTTTGAGGAACTTATGTAGAATCTTCAATTTTTTTTTTAAATTTTTTTTTTCTCTCTCTGTATAAGAGCAGAGTAGATTAAAGTAGAACCAGGTCTGATAGCCGAAATAATTTTTTCATTGTGTAATGAGATAAGGTTGTCTTTGCCATGCAGTGAGCTGCAGTAATAAAACTATCACATGGTGACCAAGATATTGAGCAGCCCTGGATTGGAAGCCATGGAGTCAGAGCCGAATCTTCCCCTGTTATAGCGCTGCCCCCACCCAAGACTAAGTGGTGGTTAGCAAATTATCACACCTTTCTGCTTTATCTGTGAAGTTACAATGTATCTACATGCCAATGTTGCAAATTAATTAAGGGTTGCACAGTGTGTGTTCAAAGCAATGTATAAGTGCTAAATATTAGCTATAGTGTAATTGGACTACTGTAATTTATAATATGCTAACTGACATTGGCATGTAAAATAGAATCAACCTCTTCTCAAGTGCTGTAGAATTTTTAATTGTTACTAATGAACTTATGATACTCAGAGTAGCTATCACTGTGAAACAGGGAATGCTGCCAGTATCTGTCTGTAGGAAACATTAACAAGGAAACTACTGGTTATTTTTAGCTTGAAATAATAAAAAAAGGATGCATGTACACATACAGCTACTTTAAGTGCACAGTTTATATTACATTTGTTTTAGGCAGAAAGCTTTATTTCTTTTTAAATGGAAACAGGACATTACCCTAGCATTTCAAAACTGCTTCATCTCTTTCAGCATACTTTAAGCTGAAAATGCTTCCTGTTTTCTTACCAGCTTTGCATATTACTTGTCAGTGCAATATATAGAGAGTGCCACAGACAAGCGTGGAAATATTCTGTATATCACTGGAGGTGGGGAAGGAAATTTTTTATTGAAATCTGACTTACACAACATACTTACTCAGTGTGTTTTAGTGGCCTGATGTCTGCCAAAAGTTCAATTCCAAGCTCTTGCTAAGTTTTGTTTTAAGGGGTTGAGAAGGAGAGACAAGCTAAGAGCAAACAAAGAGATGTCGACAGGAGGATTGCTGAGAAGGGAGCATCAGTTGAGGGAATGCAGTCATAGCTGTTAACATTTAAAAAGCCCTTTCAAGGACTAATGAAATAAAGGATAGAGATGTCCTCACCCTGAAATGGCTTTTATGTTTCTGAACCTGTTATAAAAGCTTTTCTTAGAACACTTCCCTTCTAAAAACAAAATAGTTTCTATCGTAAAGAAGACAGGCAGCGCATCAATACAAAGACTATCTTCACTTTTATTTCTGGGCTGGCAGAACAGACCATTATTCAATACCACAGAAGAAAGAATTGTTGCCCCAGTTTAACGAATGAAGAAAACAAAAAATAGAGAAATAATGTCCTTGAACCTAGCACTGTGCAGGCTTCCAGTACCAGTGCATGTATTAGGCTTTGTCCTCAATACAAAGATTTTAAAAAATCTCAATTTTTAACATCACAAAAGGTGTGTTAGGACACCTTTCTCTAGGCACAGTCCTAGTGGAGAGAGGACCCAGGTAGTTTTTATATCAGTGTAGCCAGTCAAAGCTCTTACTTGGAGTTCATGTGAACCAGCTACATCAAAATAAGGAAATACAGCACTTGCTTCCTCTAAGATTTTACATCCTATTAGGCAGACTAGGCCTCTTCATTTTCCACTGTTCATGGTACAGTGCTAGAATATTGTGCCTCAGTAAAAATCATAGCTTTATATATCTCACTTCTTTTCCTCCTTTTTCTGTTGTGCTTGCTAACAAATAAAAGCACCAATAAAGACATTTCACAGAAAGTATCTGCCAAAATCAGTTATTCCACTGTGAGTCTGAACGATGAGACAAAATATTTAGTATTGTCAAAATGAATTGTGTTTATTTAGAGTGAAAACTCTAAATTTTTTTTTCCTTTGTTACGTCTTTTGTTTCATCCATCTGCAGTGAAGCAGAATACTTTAAGGAAAAGGGTCTGTAAGGTTTCTGTCTGTTTTACTTCGGGAATTTAGGTTATCGGGTAGTTTAAAAAATGGCTTGGACAAACCACTTGTTAACATACTTTAGTGACTAACAGTTTGCTGAAAAAAAGCTAAACAAGATTAGTATTGTCCTTGAGTCGTGTGGTGCTGTGGAAGCCAAAGTCTCTGAAGATGGTTGAAAGTTGTCTGTGTACAGACTTTGTCTCTTCATATATTCCTGTTCCTAACACCTCAGAATCTTTTATTGTTTCCGCCAAGGGCAATTAGAAAGAAACACAGTTGGTATGGCAAAAACAGTGGCTCTATATGTTCTTCCTAACCCTGTATGATTGTAGTAGTTGCTCCTCCCTAGGGACTTCAGTAACGTTTGTGGAAGTGGTCAGTGAAAAGGAATAATACCAGGTATCTTTATACTGCTGGTTTTCACTTGATCCGAGATGCTCTGAGAAAGATTTCAAAGGTTGGTAAAAAGTGGGTGTGTTAAAACTCTGATATATCTGCACAGTGCCCAAGTCAGAGTCCTTTTTGAAAAGAAAAGTTTCTGCTTATTTTTCATTGCCAGTGGAGCACATAGACCTTTTAATGTCCAAATAAACTTGGAAGACTGCTGAAGACTTTTCTCTTCTGACCTGCGTTACTTAAAACACAGGCAGCAGGTCTCCTTGGCAATGCTTGTTCCAGTAGCACTTTAGCTGCTGGAAGATCTGTATGTACCAAAGGTCATACAGATACCTATTTGCTTTGTCCATGCTCACGGATTATTAGTTCTGTATCAGTCACAGCCTATTGGCTTTGAGTGACTGCAATAAACACAAAAATAAAATGCAAATCCATTACTTGCTTTTACCTGTTTAACGTCTTATTTCTCACATCAAGTCTTTAGAATTAATATACTGATCTTTTCAAGCTATATCCACTATTAATAAACTATATACTATCTGGCAACTTTGCCAAGAACCTACTATGCTGAAGTTGAATTTACCATTTTGGGATTCATTCTCTTATAATAAATGACATAAAGTTGCAGGTGCAATATTGGAGCAATTTATGTATGTTTTGACTTTGACCATAGAAATTTGTAGCCCAAACATTGGGATATTTTTAATAGTCCGAAATAATACATTTAAAATAGACTAACCTAGGCATGAAAGATCACATGCTCTTAATATCGTGATATTTATGATACATCTGAGATTGTCATGGAATTGTGGTATCCTGCCTAGAGACAGGACTGTTGTCATTTATATGAGGAGAGTGGTCGTGACCTACAGGCACTGTGTGCTAGGAAGTAAAATAAGCTGGTTTACTAACTTTGTGCCACCTTCCTTGCTTTTCTGGGAGCATAATAGGTGCCTATTTCTATTTTAAATAATGCAGTATTTCTAAAGCATCCAAAGTGGGAAGGCTTAGTATAAATGCCATATATCATGCTGCTAATTTACTAAAGTTCTGACGAAATACTGAGGCCTTTGTTTGGGTGAAGAGCTGAGAAAAGAAATGTAAGGCTGTATGCTGTCCCTAAGTAGTTTAGGTAATGCCTAGAGTGCGATACTCAGAAATGTTCCTGTGTATGGCATTGGTAAACCTGGTACGTGTGTTATAAAAAGTCATGTCGTGTATCATGGAAACACAGAATTATGTAGACTGGAAAGGACTGCCAGGGGTCATCTAGTCCTGCCTCTTGTTCGATGCAGGTCTAGTTAGAGCAGGTTGCACAGGGCCATCTCCAGTCACGCTGGAATATCTCCAAGGAAGGTGATGCCATAGTGTTTCTTGGCAACCTGGCCCAGTATTTGACCACCTGCAAGATTTGATTGTTTTTTGGTATTGGAATTTCCTATATTTCTGCTTGTGTCCATCACCTCTTGTCATGTCACTGCACACCTCTGTGAGGGGCCTTGTCCCACCTTCTCTGCACCCTCTTATTAGGCAGTTGCAATAAGCTCTCACCTTCACCTGCTGTTCCCCAGGCTGTGCAAACCCAACTGTCTCAACTTCTTGTATGTCGTGCTACAGCCTGCTAGTTGTCTTGGTGTCTCTGCTGGACTTTCTCCACAGTTTTAATATCTGTCTTGTACTGGGAAGACCAGAGCTGGAGACATTGCTCCTGATGCAGTCTCACAACTGCCAGAAAGAGGGAAATTATCGGGTCTCTCAATGTGCCGGCAATGCTCCTGTTAAAACAGCCCAGGACGCTGCTGGTTGCCTTTGCTGCCAGGACACTCTGCTGGCTCAGGATCAGCTTGTTGTCCACAGGGACCTCCAGGTTTTTTCTTGCAACTAGGCTTTCTAGCCAGTTGGCCTCCAGCTTGTATTGTTGCATGGGGTTATTCCATCTCAGATGCAGAACTCTGCATCTTAATGTATTGAATTATAATTACAGAATTCAATGTATGGTGTTACAATTTTGTGCTGGTAAGAATTAATAGCTTTGAGTTTGTCAGCTGGGAATAGCAGTGGCATGCCTTCTGAATAGCCTAAATAATGCAGAATTATGCATAATATGACTCTCATTTTTGGATAGTCAGTTTAGCAAAATCACTTAAAGCTGATGATATATCAGGTGTATCCTGGGATAAATAAATTACAGAAATCATAGTAAATTACCAAAGAAGAGGTTGTGAATTGTTTCCTAAAAGCAGATGATTTTTTCAGACTAGCGATGCTTCATTTTCCTTTTTTACATTTATAAATAGACAGTGCTAATTTGGAAGCAAAACCAACACTATGTTGTGGTTATTCTGTTTGTCCATCAACTGAATATTTAACTTTTCTTGCTAAGTTAATTTACTGTGGAATCATTTCATCAATCAAAGTGTTCAAAATATACATTATTCTGAGGATATTGAAACACCGTTTAATATTGTCCAGTGTTGTCATTGTGTGTTGAATGGTTTTTGTGTAATGGTTGTTCCTGACTAGTGCGCTTTCACACATGCATAAATTCTCAGACTGAAAGCTAACTTACTTTATAAAAATTGTATATCAATTTTTATAATAAAATACGGATTATAATTTAAGAATTTTTAAATTATGTGAGCAATTTGGTGGTTGCTATTAAGTGGTTTTGGTTTGAGTTTTATGACAGTAGTTCTCTTTGTGTTGTTAGCAAACCCCCTTAGAAGTAACACAAATCTTTATTTAAGCCTTTCCCCCTCTGTAAATTCATTTGCCCTTTTTAAGAATCTTGGAATTTGACAGAAATGAGTTTGGGAGGATGAATTCAACAGATCTCTGTCCATGGTCTGTTGCGGCTTTCTCAAAGGGCTGTATGTCCGCAGTGTTAGGAAAATTTGGTGTATTGTAAATTGAAACTCGGTGCTGAAGGCTCTCAGTGAGGAGATATTATACAGAAAACCATCATTTCTGGTGCTGCCTATGATTTTCAGCTGATGACCCTCTTTGCTAATGAAGCATGCAATCCTAATTTGGCATGGGTCAGAGGCAGGATGATCTTCTTGCAGGTGAAATGTCATTTGCCACATTTTGCAGAGTATTAGTCCAAACCTGTATTTGGTTGGCACCTGTGCTTCAAAACTGGCATCCCACCTTGAGAGAAGGCAGAATGCCACTCTGACAGATGGGGAGGAATGCAAGCATGCCAGCAAACCAGTGTATGCATCAAGGGGTCACATTTCTCTCCAGGAATGTTGAAATACCGGTACATGCACAGCTTCTGTATCTGAGGCACACGTGTTTCTTGGCAACGACCAAAGTTCCTGCTGAATATCTTGGCACAGTACGTAAGGAAGCTTAGTGAATTTTCATGGCTTTCATAGTGTTTCTACACTATGGGAGTCTACATATAATTTCTGCTAAGAACGTCCCTGTGAATATAAACAGAAAAGGGAATATATTTTGCAAATTATTCTTTCTTATTAATAGATTAAGAACTGTTAAAATACCATCATAGCTTTCATGCATAATGATTCTTTTGATTAGTTAATGGTTGGTTTATCCTGGTCTGAGAGCAATAGAACGTGTGGTTTGGCAATCAACCCAAAATGTGAATATCACAGCTTAAACTTCTACCATTTCTTTTTTCTACTTTATTTTATTTTAACTTAAAAGTAAGTTCTGAAATCTCATCATACTTTTGTACTTCATCAAGAAATTATTTTTTTCTGAGTTCCCCAAAATGACATAATGTGTCAAAATTAGCTCTGGGGCATTCCTTTCTTTTGCTGAAGGTAATTCTGAATGGTTTACTTCAGTGTTTTTACTTTTTTGCCTCCAGAATTACTATAAAGCTTTTCTATTTCATCCATTACAGCACAGTGTTTTTCACATTTGAATAGCTGCATCAACATGAATCCTTTATAAGGACCTTAAAAACAAACTTTGCCAAGTCCCAGAATACAGAAGCTAATTCACATCCCAATACTCAGCTGCCTCATGAATAAAGGAGAGTCTGTGCCTGACACTTTGAAGCTGTAGCTGTTAAACCATACAGACTATTTACCTCAATAAATCATTATAAGAAACTAAGGTACAATTATACCCACAGAGAAATAGAATTCAAAACACTGATTTATGTGGTTCAGTGCCTGTTCCCTTTTCCATCATGTTTTGAATTTTATGCATGTTTGTCATCTTTGGCTGCTTCCATGTATCTTTAAACTAATGGGTCTTGCTTTTTTAACATTCCTCATTAGGTTTGTTATTTTACTTCAACATACAGACGTGATTTGCACACTGTACAAAGTTTTGCGTTTAAAATTAACTATCTAATTTCTTATGCTATAGACCAAAAATGGAAAATAGGAGTAATTTGTTTAAGCTAACATACACACTTCTCTGGTTAATTTGTGACCATCTAAGCTGAAATTCCATATTAGTTAATAATTTTTTTGGTGCCTATTTGTGGGATCTGAAGAGAGACCACTATACAGAGGAATCTATCACTGTGCTTTTCCGAATGTGCCTGCTAATCTAGAGCATTATCATAAAGAGGAGCTGTATGAAGTTACGTTTGGAGGTAGTTCCTCAGTTTCTTGATCCCTTGAAGAGGCAAAATAAATCTAAAAGATAAAAATGGAAGAAAATTAAAGCACTGTCTCAGAGGAAGGAATGGCACTGAAGCCAACAAATAATCCCATATGAAATCATAGAAGTAAGGTAAATACATCTAGCAAGTGAAGTCCGAGAGCAGCCACAGACTATGTAGGCCACCCAAGCCTTTAAGAGCATGCACTCTTGTCCTGTAGAGCAACAGGGTGGGGAGTGATTTAATAACCAATAAATGTTTCTTAATAAAACTTCAGAAATTTACAAAATATTTAAAAGGAGATTTTATATGTGAACAATAGTAAATATACTACAGTTCCAAATGCTTTATGCCTTGCTAATAACTTTCAGCGCTGATGCGTAGGTGGATCTAAACAGTCCTGTGGGAGGATATATCATGCAACCTGCCTGATTCCAGTGGTTTGGGTTAGAGTAGCACTTGTCTGCACTGTTGAGAGGGGGTTATAAATCCATCGTTATTTCTGAAGTGATTTATAACATGAAAGTTTTTAAACCATGTGTGACATTCATATATCTAGTTAAAAAAAAGATGTATCTGTTGAAGACAGGTTTGGCTATTTCAGACTATTTTTGCATAACAGTGGATAATAGAAATTAGAGTGAGAAGCCTAAGTGCTCCTCTGTAATCTATATTTTCATTATCTTACACTGAATTTCATAAGATATTCAATTCATACATGAATATGCATATATACTCTGTATATGATACATGAGTATATATCATATACAGCACACAGTCCTTTGCATGCTCCCTCTTATACCTAACTCTTACACTTTGGTGTGTTTTTACCTCTCTGAATCTACAGGCATTTTGTGAGGAAAAAATATTATGGCTAAAAACTTGCATACGCAATGTTATTTATCCAAAATTGAAAACCAATATTCCATAACCTGTTGCCCATTAGTCCAGGAGTCCATAACATACTGCTTTTGCAGTCTGATAGCATTTAAAGTGTTTGTCATTATATCCATGTAGTTAATAATGAGTTTATGCTACTGAAGTAGAAGATTGCTTAGAAATATTAATGATGGTGGAATTTAACAAATCTGTGGATTGAGCATTCTACGAGCAGTGACTGTGATTGTGCAGTGTGAGACCTCTTGTATTATCCAGAAAAAGGGACACAGTTTAAGAATCTGGGAGCAGAAAAGCACTACAACCACTTATCTCCAGGAGAAAAAAAAAAAAAAGATCTATTAATGCTCATTATTGTGTTTCAGTCTTGCTTCTGATGAACACATCTGCAATGTCTGTGCCAGCCTGTGTCTCAGAAAATGTTGGCTAATTTCAATAGAATTTGACAGTGGGGCAATGTCTGAACAGTTTCAAGTTTTTACAAGCTTCAGAAAAACTGGTGACTAGATAGAGACTGATCCAAAGTATTCATCTGTGTGGCTAAGACTGCAGCGAATACAGCAGTATCTATAGGCAACCAGGCAGCTTGTCTTCATTTCTATATGAATTGTGTGTTGCGTCTTGCCCAGGTCCTAGCTGAGCACCAGTTCTCTGGTGAAGTGCTAAAGGAAACCGGAGCTTGTGGTATTACACATGGTCAGGGGCAAGTGGAGAAGAGGCCACGGGACATACATGCAGCAAATGGCAATTAATGTGGTTGGACCCACATCAGTGTCGTATAGCACAAATCAACCGGTAGGCACACTATGGACATTTCTGTTGCATACAGAGCAATTTGTTCATTAAAAGCATTTATATCTGTTGAAATTCTGCTAATGAAACTACATATTCCAGGGCTTTGTAATAACTATATTTTATTTTTCCTCAGTTCTTAGTGCTCTAGAATGGAGATCCCTGGTCAATTATAAAAATAGCAATGTCATCAATTAAAGTTTCTTATTAGATATATCCATTAAGAAAATTTCAAATTATTAATGCTTCACATTGTTTTTATGGTTCAGTGCCAGTGCTACCATGTATCAAAGAGCCATTAGATTTTGCAAAATACTGAAAAATCTCATCCTAAATTGAAATAAATTCTGGGACACTTTCAACACTTTCTAAAATTTCAAATACTATCTAGGATTTGTTGGCTTAGGTGACCTTGCTTCTTCAGTCTTTCAATTTTCTAAGCAACAAACATAAATACATCCTGAATGCTATTGAAAAGCATCTCAGATTAGAGATTGTTTGCCATGAAAATTGAAACACCTTCTCAGCTATGGGGATGCCACAGAAATTTGAGAAGCTGATTCTGCCAGTACTCATGTTGTTTTATCTTTTAGTAGAGACTGACTATTATATCTGGAACTTTCCATCAGCTCTAAAATAGCACACATTTAAAAAAACCAAACCCAGACTATTTTAATTTCTTACCAAAATTTCTAAGGACCGTCTACTCTTTCAGATGTGTGTTCTGTCCTAAACATAGGTTCTAGAGCAATGAAAGTCCATTGGCTATGCATTATGTTTTTCTTGAAAGAATTGTGCAGCTGTTACCTGGGTGTGGATGCAGCTGTAATGGTATAGAAGGGCCATGTCTGTCTTCCCTAACAAGAGGAACTCCACACGTAGAAAGCAACCTTATGATCTCATCACAGTACAGGGCTTGAGCTGATTAAATTAAATCAGTGTCATTAAGCATACCTTTTGTATGTAGACAGATCTTAAGCATTACATGAACACAGACCAAGAATAAACTTGCTTAGTTTACAAAACAGACTGTTGCAGGCTATCACGCAAATAAGGAGAACAATTTTTAAATAAACTTAATGAGTTAATGGTGCAACTCTGTGTGTGTTACGGAGGGCAGGCTCTGTCCCAGGAAAGCACTGTCAGTGTTAATCTGAGGCACCTGAACCAGTCTGTTGAGGTTACCTAGCACGATTTTTTTGTGGCTAGTTTGCAGAAGTAGTAACAGTAAGAAAGTACAGTTTCCTGGAGTTTTTTCTAAGCTTTTCTACTATTAGCAGATGCCTTTCACTCACTGGAACTTTAAATTCAAACAAAGTTTCTTTAATTTTAGCAGTGATTCTTCAGAACATCCAGGGATTACATATAATAGATTGTGCATATAGCATGAGCAAACAAGGCATCAATAATAACCTTCTAGCATGGTTTTATCTGGATGTACTGAATTACAAGGAAAACAGTTTTGGATTTTTTCCTAAGTCTCATGGATCACAGATTGCGTGTTTAAGAGTGAAAAAGGAGTAGCTGGACAAAGGAAAAGAAGCAACATAAAAAGCCTTAAGTTTGCATGCGTTACGCTATGCTGAAATCCTGACCTCAAATCAATAAGAAATCCTTTATCTGACATATATTGAGGGATTATAGACTCAACATTTTCGAGGATGTGTTTGAACAGCATTGACATAAAAACCTTCTGAAAACTCCAGGTGGATTATGAACTGTGTACTGTTTATATCTGTTAAGTATAAGCAGCTGAAGAGTTGTTTTAGTCTATCTATGCTACAGATTTGCAAGTATGCTAGGTTTATTTCTTAGGAAATAATTATTAAGGACCAGGGGAGTGTTTATGTTGGTCAAGTGTTTAAGGCATAAAGACTCAAGGTCAGAGTTTTCCTTGCAGTTATGCTACAGACATTCTTTGTGAATAGGGTAAATCAAGTCCTCATTCTGCATCTCTGTTTCTCTGTAGGTACAGCAAGCTGGTATACTGGCAACACTTTGCGGGATGTTACAAGATTTGTTTTATTATTTTTGAGAGGTGCATGCAATTACTTTTAGAGATACAATATGGCTGCTTTAGGTGCTGGGATTATAAAAAATATTTAATAATGGGCAATTCTGCTCTTCCAAAAGGATGGTATCTTTCAGTAATCTATGCTTAGTGGGTCTGAAAGCCACACTGATGACATGCTGCTCAAGTGGTTGCATTTTAGACGTACCAGTGCAGACTGATCTCTGTGTTTGAAACTGTTTAAACAAATCTGTTTTGCTGTGAAGAGTGTTAAAGATGCTGAACACTTCAGTGCAATAGCCATTTATTTGAGTGCTTTGTGCACTATATAATGTATTTTAGGACACTTGGAAAACTGTTTATTGGATAAGCTCTTACCATATATTCTTAGATTTAAGAAAGGGAATAGATCCAAATGTGTACTAAACAAAAAAAAAGAGAGAGAAACAACATGAAAACAGAAGGGGAGGAAAATGACTGTAATGGACAAGCCATTGGACTGTATCTCATGTGTTATAAACTCAGGGAAAAGCTATGTTTGATTGAGGAGACACCCATTCAAGAAAGCCTTTTGGAGGCTGCACAATGTCCTGTCAATTCTTTTAACAGTTTCAGCCCTCTGTTCTCTACTGATGGCTAGCTGTACT
>JAVSBS010002740.1:0-17566 GCA_033124195.1 Coracias cyanogaster | reverse complement strand
AGATGCTAGGAGAAAGGTTGGACTTGATGACCCTGGAGGTCCTTTCCAACCATAATGATTCTGTGATTCTGTGATGTTTTTGTGTTGTTTTTTTAATAAAAGTTTTAATTCTAGATTTCATCATATTTATGTCAGGATGAATGAAAACTTTCTGGTTTAAGGACTGATAAAGTTCAAACACATTTCACTTGTGATCAGGCTTTAGCAGGTAAATTTTTGGCATGTCCGAGACTGTGGAAAGGGAACTTGAAATTGGTTATCTGGCTGATGCCCTTCGGCAACAACAATAATGACAACAAAATCTCTGCTGGACAACACAAAGAACAAAATATATAATTTGGTGATAGACAAATTACAACAGTGAGCAAATATGCCCACAGAAACACAGCAGACGAATAAGGATAGGTTCTATCTAAAATAAGATCATACAGTTGTTTGAGATTGTTATGAATTTACCTGTCAGGGAAAGTAGGTACAACACTTCAGAATTCTTTCAGGGCTTAGGTGGCTCTAGTAATATATGGATCTCAACAGAGTAAAGTTTAGCATGTCTGCTAAACAGTATTGCCGTTATTTTAAACTATAAGTCTGTGAATACCTGGTCTTAACAGCAGGTTAATGACTGTGATGGTGATACCTCTGCACATCTGAAGCAGAACAAAGATGTTGGTCAAAGATGACAATGCAAAGGCGAGAAGGGAAGCTTTGTCTGGAGTAGTGTTAAAACACGGTGCTCGATCTTGGAGTGAGCTTTGCTTTCCTTATTTCCTTGACTATTTTGACCTTCTCTGAGAATGCACCTATATTCCTCATAGGTTTTGTTTTGACTGTCACAAAACTAGTAGCTTCTCTCACGGAGGCAAGGGTTAAGATTAGAGAAATAGCAAATGAAAGGGAGCATTGCACAGTCTGATGTAGGAAGATGTGTGTCAGAAGGACCCTGTGCTGGCCCCTTGTTTTTATGTATGGAAGTTTTCTTCCATACATACTGAGTGAAAAAAAGATATTGGCAAGTAAGAGACAAGCTCACATTGTCATCTTGACAAGTGATACTTGGGACTTCCTGGTTAGCCTATTAAAAATCAGATTTTAATTTGATAAAATGACCAAAGGTCATAAATATCTCGTTATCTCACTGAGTTTTCCTAAGGCCTAAGACCTGCAGAAGGCAAGCAAAGCCGTATGTATGCAGACAGGAATTCTTTTGTGTTAGAGGACAATGTGAGATCTGGTGGAATTTCTGGCTCTACCATGGTCTTCCTCTGTGACCATGAGCCATTTGCTTACTTCCTCTTTGCCACACATTCCATACTTTTATTTAGGCACTACATTCTTTCCTCTCACCTTCTGTTTCTCTTGTCTGTTAGAGTTCAGACTGTTCAGACTGTGTATCTTCTGTCTATATGAATAGTAAGTGATAGAATGGGATGCACTTTTGTGTTGGAGTAACTCATCTTTGGTCTTTCTGTAATAGCTAAAAATGACTAAATTTATTATGTTGGGGCAATAAAAAATGGATTCTGCCTCTTAAACTGTTGAGTAACTGAACTGAGATTACAATCTTTTAGATACATAATAAGATTAACATACAGACAACGGCTATTTCTTATTTTTGATGGTGATTTTGTTCTTTGTCACTTTGTTGTTCTTGGATAGCAATATAATTAATTTTGTTTTCAATGAAACTAATACAATATTATTGAAAGAACAATTATTTTTAAATATTTCATATTTTTTATTGGTGAAAAAAATCAAGGAATTATAAATTTAAGGTTACTGATTACTGATTTGGAAGTGTGTGATAGTATATTGAAGTAAATTAAAGCTCCAACGTGAAAGGCAAATATTATATATTTTTTTTGCAATCCACTTTAATGAAGTCTCTGTGTGCAATAGATACTTGGAAGCAAGGAAGAAAGTCATCAATAGTGAAATTGTTTACTTGATTTATAGACCACCTTTCCAGCTTTAGTTCATAAACTTCTTGTCAGAAAATTTACTTGAAAATATTTTTCTTGGTAAAGGCTAATATAATAAAGTACAGTGCCTACTGGAATTATATGTATCTGTTATTTTTGTACATTATGAGTAGCAGATTGGAGCCGTAACTGTTTCTATTTTAAAATACAACTTTTCAACATGTAAATAAGCAACTACTGTATTTTAAAAATTACTTTAAAATTGTAAAACACCAAAAGACAGTCTGTAACTGTGTGTAATTTCATTAAGAATTCTCAGCTTCAAGTGTTCAAATTTATAATTCCTGAGAAACATGCAGAGTACATGTATACTTGAAAGTACAGTTAATGTTGTGCAGGAAAATATATTTATGCCTAGTATGGGACAGCATGCATGAAAAGTGAACCTTCAGTGTAGAACACTTTAAAGTTTACACACTGCCTGTAAGCAACCTGGTTCCTATTCCTGCACTGTAATTAGGTGATTTGTAATCCTGGTGACAATTTAGGATGGAGGAATTTGTTTGGGTTTCTCTTTGTTGTCTAGGGATTTAACCTTTTATGTCTTTCCACAGGAGAGCAAAGATTTTGAGTGATTTTGAGTTAAACATGAATTCAGACTGTTAAAAATAAAAAAGCAACCTTAGTTTCTAATGTCCTGGCATGCTGATTGACTTTACAGTTTTTATAAGGCATTTATTTAGGCATTTGCAAACCTTAAATTCATTACGATTTTTGTATGTGTGTATTGCCTTTATTTGGTACCAAAACATCTAATCAGGAAAGAACACATTTCTCAGAGTATTACAGGATGTGAGTGACAGTCCAGCAGATTTTAAAAGACCACTTATTACCCATGAATTCTCCCAGTGAGCAGCGTCCAATAAAGAGGACAGTTGATATCATGAATTCGTTACAAAAGGAGACCAGTGATCTCCTCCCTCTAGTAGAAATTTTTTAAATTTTAGGTAAGAAATGTTCTTGTTCTGAAATACTGTATGTGTTCTAGTAAATTATAGTGGTTACTTAATAATTGCATGAGTGTAATGTTTTCTGTGTGCATATCATAATTTATTGTGATGGTAGGGTTGTGAGGAAGCATGCTGGATTGAACAGTCCTGTGGTACACAATGTGGGGTAATTGCAAAACATTGCCTGAATCATCAGCTGCGAGGACAGCACCTCCAGGCTTCACTCAACGGTACCCAGTTGTATACCAACACTTACTGATTTAAAAGACTACCAGTTAAAATCCAGGCACTCCACGCTGTGGTGACTGACTTAGACAAGAGTTGTAGTTTCTAGGTTAAAATACTGTAGATAGGAAGGACATTCTGTCAGCCTTATATTAATATGTTTTACTGTCTTTCTGCTATTAAGATGAAACTGTGCTCGGGTTTTTCTTGGTTTTGTTTGTTTGTGTTTATTTTTATAAAAATAAAAAGACTGTCTTGTCTCTGTGACAAATTTGCTAAGGAAATATGTTCACATGTTGAATCTAATTAAGTCTAGCCCCTAAGTGTGGTTGAATCCTTGAGCTTTGCTCCTACAGGCAGTTTGAGATCAACTAACTTGATCTGCTTGACTAATGAGAACTCGGTTTTGAGGATTTCTAACAAATCTCCATAAACAAAGCAGACCAGGAAGACATGGGATTTACAGTGTTTTTACAATCGCATCATTAAAGCCCGTGTTTCCTTTTCCCAGCCTCTGAGATGCCATCCTATTCTTCCCCTTGGCATATATCTTTCCCTTCCCAGGGTGCTTTCTGCTTGCCCAAGAAAAAAGGAAAATATACTATAGCAATGCTGCTAGCAACAATAACAACAAAAAATCAATATATATCCAAATTGGATTAACTCAACTAAACTTTGGTTTTATTACTTCAACCAGGGCAGGCCAGTAATTGAAGCTTCAGAAACTGAATTCCTCACCTTGCTTCTCCTCAATACCTGTGCCTAGGGCCAGGGACAGTCACAAAAGAATTTTATTTCTGAGAAAGTTTTATTTCTAGAAAACTGTCACTCAATAATTCTCCAAATCTGAAAATAGATTGATTGCATGTGAATTCTGCTCGCTTTTGTCTTCTTTGGATTCCTCCGACAGCTTTTTTCCAGCATCTTCCCCTTAAAGTATCCTTTACACTCTTTCCTTGCAGCTCTCCACTGCCATCCTCCAGAAGCAGGCACTTTTTCCCATCATGTGCTCAAAGGTTTGTGCTAACCTTTAACCTTTTACCTTGACCATTCTACTTAACTTGTGGATTTTTTTTTTATTCATATAATTTCTACTTATTTCCCAAGTTATCAGCAGAAGACACTAGAATGTTTGTAATTCAGTACAGGGAGATACTGCAACGGTGGGAGCTCAAATGTATCTGGAAATATTGGTTTATCCTAGTTAGATTTAATCCTAGTTAGATTTAAAGACCTGTCCGCTAGTTGATGATGTATTTGTGGGAACAGAGGTGTCACAGTCCATGTGTCACTTTGTTGCCTGTTAGGGTCCTTCATTTTGGGCCTTCTTGGCAAATGAGGTGACTGATATAAAACTTTCTAATATTTTCTTAGATGTTTTTCCCGAAATCAGTGACAGTTTTAATCTTCCTTCCAACTAGTACAGGCGGTGGATGGAAAATCTAAACCCACTAATACCTATTTATTTATGTGCTTTGCATACATAAACTAATCAAATATCTGAGTGGTCTGAGTCAGTCTCCATGTAGCTGGCTTACTGATCTAATCAAAGTTACTTGCAGATAGCCTGTTCTCTTTGAGGAACTAACATGCCAGTCCTTTACAGTGTCCCTTCAGTTTTTGTCTGCAATTTCCAAAGCTTTAAGAGAATCTGTCTTTTCAGATATTTTATTTTCTTAATATTGTTGCTGCAGTCAGCATATTAGTCTTTGTTTCTTTTAGTTAAAATGTGACTGTAATATTAGAAATCTTTTTGCTGGTTGATTTTATTTCTCCTTGAATAAAGATTTTTCTTTTACATTCTGTTTTCCAACACTTCATCATGTCTACCTAGTTGCCCTTACAAGCTTAAGCTAGGCTAAATCTGTTTGTTCTAAAAACTTATATCTCCTCAAGTAACAAAAGATGCATATTTTTGTGGATGTGGGGTAGAAGAATTTAGATATTTGCATAAAGAAAATAAGTCTGATCTTCTGTGCTATTAATTTTCCAAATGCTAGCTTCTAGTTTTCTCACTTTGAGTGTTTTCCAGTCCTTCTCAAGATGTCTCCACCTTATCTTGATAATGATGATTGCATTGCAAAAAATAATATGTAGAATAATGTTTTTTGTAATGATGATGATGTGAAGTCCTGTAAATTATGAGCAATGCTTTCTGAAGCCACTGCTAATGTCTTCCTGTCAGCCCAGAACTACACAATGAAGGCTTAGAAAGTAGAAATGTACTCCAAAATGTGGTCTAACTGCATTAGTCCAGTCAGGAGTGGTTTGTCCTCGCCTGTTGCATTCTTCAGAAACTCTGCTAGATAGCTTTCAGACCATGGCGGTTTTTTCTTTCTTCTTGACTCGTTCGGTGTTTAAGCATCCTAATTTTATTTCTTTGGCATCTTGGTAATTTCAACTCTGTATACTTACTCATTCTATCACAGTGTTTTCAAAGAAAGTGCAGAGGTTTTAGGGGAAGCTTGTAAGTGGTCAGGCTGGCTCTGGCTCTGAGTCCATCACAGCTGGAGTTGATCTAGGTTTGGGCTGCCTTGTCCTCTCCTCTATTGCCTCTGGCTCTGTGTTTCCACCTTCTGTGCTGTGCTGGCACTAACTCTTGCCTGATCATTCTGTGAATTGCTCCTTGGAGCAAATCTGGCTGAAAAGTTTTTTTGTTTGGTTGTTCTTTCTTTTTGTACTTTTGTGGGGTTAGCTTCCAGACAAGTCACCTCCCTGAGCTGGCTCCTGCACACTTATGTGGGTGTTAGTGCTGATGCAAGGGAAATAAGAAGAATGCTTAGTTAGTAGAGAAAGGACGGGAGGCAAGGCTCTGTCAACCAGAACATTTGTTGGTTTAAGGTGCCATAGGATCCTACCCACAGGCTGCCGTTCCACTCTTCAGGCTGTTATGATCTCCATACCAGCACCCATTCACTCGCCACTGCCCTGTCTTGTGCCAGCAGTATTTTTTGTGTAGTTCTATTCCAAATCACAACAGACTCCCTCTCCCTGCCCCACAAATCCAGAGCAGTTTCTTCAACTGACTGAACATGTAGCCACTTGATGTTACTGCTGGCAGAGAGGATGGAGAAAGGAAAGTAAATTCTGTGATGCCAGCCATTAAGCCGTAAAGTAATGTGGAATTGCAGCTTGTGAAGTATATATGTTGCATTTTACAAATGAAACGAGTTTGTTTAGCCTTGATATGACTTCTAAGCAGACAGTTCTTGAATGGAAGATTGTTTCCCCCCACATCCTCCTACAAGACACAACCTCCAGTTTAAGTCTTTTTTCAGACACCTGTAAGTCTATGTCAATATAAAGCCCATATCTGGCATCTTTCATATTTCAGAAGTTTATAATGTGTTTTTATATTTATATTAGTCCCATTTGTACTTACACAGAAAATTAAGAAAACAATAGAGTTATGAAAAACAGGGCTTTGACAGATTTTAATTGAAAAATAAACTTCTGTGCTTCCCTGAAGTGTGCAACTAAATTCGTAGGGGAGGAAGAGGTGGATTCGCAGACTGTGTAAATGATCACTGTTCCATTAGCTTTTGGCATAGATGGTGGTCTGCCCCGAGTTTCCCCTTCTTAAGTAACACAAAGCAGGAGAATGACAAAAGGTAACTCCTAAGACTAGACAAGGGTTGCAATAGTTGTGCAAGACAGAATTCATCTCACTCACTTTACTCACTAAAAGATAGGTATCTAGCCTTGATTAATTGTTTCGGGGTCCTTTTTAAGTCAGGAGAAAGGGACAAGCTCCTCCAGCGGCCAGTTTGTGTCTTCTACTTCAGTTATTCATGGGCAAAACGGGGCAATATTGAAACGTGCTATGGAGATACCTCTCTCTGTCTAACATACATGTATTTGATTATAAAGGAATTCTACACAATTAGCTTAGGCTAGGCAGCTACTTTTAATTTCCTGAACTTATATGAAATATAATTGTGCCTGAATGTTATTTTATCATATGCACACATTTTAATCCCCTTTAAGTGTGGAAAACCTTTATATGACTGGGAGCTTTTTTGTATTAACAAACTTCAATTATTTCATCAATTTGTTGGTTACTCTTTACACAAGTGGAACTGCATCTATTTCAAAGAAGCCTTGAATTTGTAAGAAGTGTAGTGATTTGATCCAGAAATAACTTTTGAGCAAACATCTGAGAAAGCATATCATTTTTGAGTTTTTAATTAAAGAATTCTAAAATAAAATAGTGCTGCAAACTTGATTATATTTTGGTAATAGCTTGCTTATTGAACATAGAACTGTTTATTTTGTCCAGTAAGTATGTTCATGAAACCTTAGTAAATTTTTGAAGTAAAATTTGCAAGTAGCATAAAGCTCTAACTGATTAATAATAGGACATCCTCTGCTTAAGTGTACTAAGAAAACCCCAAGTATCCAGATCGTAAGGAGTAGTATCTCTGCATCTAAAGGGCAAGAGTCTAAATCTGAATGCAAGTATAAAAGCTGGAAAAGATTGAACATATGTTATTTCCCACCAGCACAATATTAAATGCAATTACTTTCTTTCTGCTAAAATCCTGAATATATCTTGCAACACAACCTCAAAGAGTCCCCTGCTGCTGTTGATTATAGTGAATCCCACTTCCTGCCACCCAGTAAGTCTTTGCAATTTTCTCGTTTTCGCCACCCTGTGGAGATAAATAATGTATATTAATGTGAAAATATCAACAGTAAAATCCCTTAATATTATCCACAAAATAAAATTTCTCTCTAAATCAAAGGATTTGTATCTTTCATTATTTTTTTGAGCAAAAAGAAACAAGTTCCTCATGTAGGGCTTTGAAAAGTTTGAATCTCATCTTAGAAAACAAGTGTGCCAGATACTGTATAGGAGAGGGTTGGGTTTTTCAGGTTTGAAAAAGGATTTGGTGTGGTGTACTACAATTAAAGCACAGATATTAGACTTTTGCTATCTCAGTCTTTCATTAAATAGGCCTTAACAAATCCTTATTTTACCTCAGAACCCAGAACCTTAGAAAGTATGTCAGAGTATTTTGCGTTATTCTTTAGGAATTGCTACATGTACTGACCACAATGATTACAGTGGATATTTTAGAACAGATTCATAATGTGTGGCTACAATAGGTGTGTGCATTCAAATCTAATACATTACTAATTCCACACTCAACTCTCCCCACTTTTGTACGGTAAAAAGACTAACAAGACAAATTTTCTCTGCAACTCTGAGTTCTAGAAAGGACAGGAACAGCAAAGCAGAAACTATGACCCCTTGAATACTGCTTTATAATCTAGGTTTAGGTTTCAGTACTTAAGTGGAAAATTACCATACTAATGAAATGATTACTTGCTGATCATAACAGGTGGGGATCTGGGGGGTATGTGACCGGATTGATTCTAGAGTGCTCTCCTTTTGCTCAATGTATTTTTTAATTCCAACTTACTTCCGTGAGCATGGGCTTCTTTGCTGAACACTGTGAATATTTCCTAATTTATTTTTTTTTAAAACCTTTAATGTTCACCTTGGGCATACCTTTCTATTGCCTAAGTTATAAAGCTAATTGAAAGGCATGTTCAAAACAGAAAAGAAAATTAAAAGAAGAAAACCCTACAGAACAGAAACCTTAGTCACAAACATTTCAGATGGTAGTCTGAGAAAGCTAACCGTTCCATATTGTTAAAATGCCATCAAATTAAAATAACGGCAAAATACCGAGACAGAGGCAAATTGTGTCCCCTCCTCTGTGGTTGTGGCTGGCCAACCCTGAAAGGCCCAGCCAGGAGTACGATTTCTGTGGGAAGAAGGGGAGGGAGAAGGGAGGATACCTTTTGTGTCTGGGCTGAGGAACATGGTGCTAGAAAACATAAGTGCTTGTGAGCTGCATTGTACTAGCTGGTTTGGTACTTGGCATTAGTGCAATACCAGTGCAGGCTGTTACAGACTGAGGGAAGTTGTTTCCTCCTTTTGTCCCTGTCTGCTTCACCAATAACAGCTGCTGGGAAGGTATTTTCCCCATAGTGTTTTTTGAAAGCTATACAAAATATTTTCAATTATGCCTTGCTGTTAGATTTCTGTGTAAATAATTTGTGTTATGGTAAAAATCCATCCAAATCAGGAAGACTGTTTGCTACTTTCAGCCCCAATTCTATAAACATTTATATGCATGTTTAGTTTTAACCATGTGAGCAGTATTCAGCAGGGTGAAGTTAAGTATGGCTGTTGCTGCAAGTTGGAAAGTTGACCTACTTTGCATATCATTATGTATGTAACATAATTTTAGTCCAAGGGAGTAGCCTGTAGACGGGAAGTCTGAGCTGTGGAAGAGTCCATCGAAGAAATAAAATCTGGCCAACTAATATGAATTAAATATTTTTGTACTTCAGTGTAATATATTCATTCACAACTGAATAAAGTAGTAGGAATAGCATAAGCCTTAACAGAAATTAGAATTTATTCAGTGTCTGAGGTAAAAACCAAAACCAGCTTGGATGGTGGCAATGTTCAGGTGATTTATGAGTACCTTTTATGATTAGAACTGAAGTTTTGGGAATTATTTTCGTGTTGCAAAGAGGTTTTTGTTTGTTTTGAAAGTGTAGATATGATAAGGTAGCAAATTTTTTTGATGTCAAGAAGTTGGCTATGCGTTGTCCTCTTGCTTGTACCAGAACATTATAATAACAATATTTTTAAAATCCTTCTATTGAATGTGATGTAGGACTTGTAGAATGTGAAGCCTGAACCTTATTACTAGCTTGTATGAGTATTTTTTACACATTATCTATTCCATTTACTTAGGTCCTGATACTGCAGAGGTTTATATGCCTAGGATTATACAGAGTGAATAATTCTATTAGAGTAAATTGGACTACTACAAATGTGTGAAGTGAAATGTGCACATGAGTCTATGCAGGGCTGGGATTTTTAATGGTAATCTTGTTATGCATAAATATAATTGATATGTGAGGAGTCTTTTATGAACCAAGTCTCCCGAAAGTCTCTCTCCATGTAGAGAAATACTACAAGAAGATAAAAAGTCCAAAAAGTGTAGGCCCCAGCTTTTCAGGGCCATATGCCTACATTCGCATGCATCCAGTATAAGCAGATACGGATCTGTCTAAATTGAGCTGGAGGCAGGCATTCTTTGCATTTTTTCTACTCAAGTGACTTGGTGTAAGTGACTTGTTCAAAAACACTCTGTAGGTTTGTAGCACAGCCAGGAATAGAACCCACATCTCCTGATTCACAGTTAGAGACTAGGCTTCTTAAATTTGTGTGAAAAGTTAATTTGCTGTGTTTCCATATGAGAGGGAATTTATTAATACTGTTGCTACCTTCCAGTGTTTTGTAATTTCCTTGATATGATCCCACTCAGTAAAGGTGTAGAACTGAATGTGGGCTTACCCTGTGTAGATGCAGAGTGTTTGGTTTACACAAATGGTTTCCCACCAAAAAGGAAAACTGGGAACTGTAGATTTTTAATGCACAGATCTTGTGCTGTTGCAATGTTAAGAAGTCCTTGTTGTTATGAATGTGCATTATGAGTATATTGTACACAGTCCTGGTATGCAAATGTGTAGCATTCAGAGAAGTGAAATAATTCTGTGTTATTATTATCTTTGTAAATTGCATCTTAAGAGTTTGTTGAGGACTTTATGACGGCAGTTTTCTATAGTCACAGCCATACAGCACAAAGTGTTTCTTTCATTATTAACAATAACTGAGCCAATGAAAATGCTTTTAAATATACACCAGACAAGCAGTTATCCAGCTCTTCCTTCTTACCATCCACAAACCATCTTTTAGCATCTTATAAACGAGCATGTAAAATAGCTTTGTAAACATCTGCTTTTCATTGTTAATTGTCAGGGAAAACTAGAGATTTAAATGCTTCTTTTGTAGCATTCCTTAATCCCATCAGAAAAGATAGCTCTAGATGCTTCTTTCTCACTGCAGATAGCTTCTCTAGGCTGCGGGCTTGCTTTTTTTTTTTCTTTCCTTTTTTTTGGGTTTTGTTTTAATATTGATAGTTTTTATTTACTTGCAAACAATTTAATGTCTCAGTTTGAAAGGTCAGGCATATGCTTGTCTGTGTGGCAACTCAGTAAATTTAAACAAAACATGTGTAATATATGTAGTTATTGACTACTGTGGAAAATGTGTTGAAAATCTACATTTTTTTCTCATTAGGATCTGCTCAGTATTTTCTTTCATGTATAAACTATCAGATTGGTTATTATATATATGCAATAAGAAAACAAGAGTATATGATCATACTGTTCTATACCAGCAAAAATAAAGAAATATATTGTATATTGCTACAACACAAATATTATATTTTTAAAAAACACTGCCTTTATTTTGGTTAGCTTTTCTGTTCTAATAATCAAGTCATTAATGTCAGTTGAGTGTGCCTGGCAATGATTTACTTAAGGTAGCATTCATAATACACAGTAGCTGCATTATACAGAAAAATAAATCTATTCATGTTACATTTCCTACCTTTAAAGCTTTTTTTAATCTTGTATTATGGTCTTGGATTTGTAACATCTGACTTTTTGCTTCTTGCACACACAAAAGGAACATTCATGATTTAAAACTATTTCATGTCTTATATTTCTTGAACAGGAATAAATCTTTTTTTTACATGTTTTTCCAAATCTGCTTCATTGGGAAAAGATACTTTTTTCTTCAGTTAGAGTATGAATGTTTCTGCAGCTTTCGTCTTTTAATTTCAGTGTTTTTGAAGTCAAAGTCTGCTTAACTAGTTTCTCCAGCTTGGTTATAGTTTTAAAATAATTTAGAATTCTCCCTGTTTTGTTAATTAAATAATTGAAAGGTACTGTTGCCTGTTCATATCTTTATTTCTGCTTTTCATTATTTACTTCTAGAACTTCTTAGAATTGTTACACAGACCTCAGCATCACTGCGTATAAAATAAATTGAAATGACATATTGTTGCAGTTTCTATGACAACCATATCATGATGCCAATGCTCTCAAAAATTTATACACTACAATTTCAACTGTGCTAATATCACTGAGCAGAGTTAACATTTATTTACTTAATATTATTAGAATTAAACTTTCAATACTTCATTTACAAAAAAAATCAGAAAAAGGTGTACATCAGTGTTGATCATTTGATGTTGGCTTTTTTGTAAAGGAGTTCTAATTTTCATGAGAATGTTTTCAAAAGCTAACTCTGTTCTGTGATGTTGATGAAGAGCTTACTCACTCAAAACAAAATTTATATTAACAGTCACAAACTTTTAAATACAACATTCCAAAATAACTCTTACACTTTAATCCACTGCAATAGATTTACAAATAGTCTTGTTTTGCTAGTGGAGTATTTAAAGCTAGTTTATTCCTATTTCTGTTGTCCTAGATGCTAAACTTCAAATGCTTGTTACATGAGGGTACTGGTTCACTGGCATGACGGACATAAATGAAGTCACAAGCATAAGTGTCTGCATGACCAGGCACAGGATTATAAACCCCCTAAAAATACCTACTTATGTTACTGCTGTATTGTATTGTAAATACTAAAAACCTTTGCTTGGTAACTTTTTTTTTTTTTTTTGTATTAAGTACATAACTTAGTATAATCACATTATTCCATCAATCTGCAGGCTTTTAGAAGTTAGCTGATTTTAACTGTTTGACAGGGAACTCTATTACTCAGGCAACACTCACATTGGAATCAATGAGTGTTTTACTTGAGTAAAAAATTTAGGACCAATGTAAGATGCCGTATTCAAGTTACTTCATAATTATATAGATTACAATGACTTAAAAAATAGTGAGTTTTGCTCTCAAAACATTGTAATTTTATTTGGTCTAACTTGCACTTAATAAAAATGTGTGGTTTATATTCAAAATACATTATTCTTGTGTAGAAGACTTATTGATAATTGAATCAAATAGGAAATAAAACACCTTAAATTTTCAGTCATTTGTCTTAGGGAGATTCCAAAGCAGTCAAGTCACATTTACTTTACTTCAGTCTTGAATTTGATATTACTCTGGAAAAACGTTTCATATAATTGAATGTTCAAATATGTTGAGATCATGTCACGTTTTAGTTTTAACAGTCTGGATACTTTCAACACTTTCTACCCACTGTTCCCGCTTTAATAAGCTATATTTAAACATGTTTTGAAAGATTTATACAGTGATTTGCTTCTTAGTCAACTTTGTTGCAAGAAGTTACTACTGTGTATTTCAGTTAGAAAATGTAAAGTGTTCTAAGAGGTGATCAAAGGGAGGAGACAGCCATACCACCCATTCCATATGCCATGGTATTTATAAGCTCCAGGCAATGTAGGACAGCCAAAACCAACTTTGTACCCCAACATTTCTTTGTAGACATTTTCACCTTTTGTTTTGGTATTTTCTCAGCAGCTTATCCTTTTCAGCATCATCGTTTTGATCCTCTTAATAAGAAGCATGCACTTTACATGCACAGGACTTGAGCTCCTGGCTGAAACAATTGACAATGACAAGAGCCTACAAGATTAGGCTGTATTATCACAAATATGCAGGAACATGTTAAAATTAGTGCAATTTATAAGTGCACAGCAATAGTAATAAAAGATACGAAATCATTGTCCTATCCTGAGGGTTCCTTTTATTTCTGTTCCTGTGACATATATGTGGCTTAGTGGCAGTGCATTTATTTGCAAAGTGGGACAGTCCTCAGGTCAAAGACAGCTTTGTATATTTATTCTAGCCTTTGGGGTTTTTTTTTGGTTTTTTACATAGTATCTTGTTTGTAGCACGATAGTTTGGTCAGGAACTTTAAAAATTGTGCTTTGTTGTTGGGATTTTTGGGGGCTGGAGGAGGAGGGTGTGAAATAAAAATAAACTGATGGAATAAATACAGTGTTATAATATAAAGTCTATACATACTCTGTTGAATTCCACTGTGTGCTGTCAGAATAGACATTGCCAATGAAAAAAGAAAAGCACCGTGGTGTGCTGATAATCCCTTCCAATAGTTCATAGGGGTTTGCAGTCATCATGTTTAGCAAAGGTTTTTCTGTACTTGAGATTCTAGGGACAAATATTCAACAACCTTCATGTTTATATCACTGACCTACAATTTACTCTGGGCTGTAATATAAAATCGGACTACTGCGGGATGTAAGGGAGTCTTCTAGCACGTGTCCTTTCCCAGCTCCTCAAACGTGCGTGCGGCTATAGGTGTGCCAGTATATCTTCCTGTCCTTCCTCATTCATAAGACAAGCTCAGCTATTCCCAGCTGAAGTTGGCAATATCTGTGTCATACATGAGGCCACACAGGTGTATGCTGAAGGAAGAGATGCCTTAGTATGATTGTGATGATTGCTGCAAGTGTCTCTTGCATGGCTTTGGGTTGTTTCTGAAAAAGTACATTTAAATTAATAGTTAATCTTGAACTGCTTTTTTATATGTAAATGGTGGTTTATGGTCATCCTATTATACAGACACAGGAGTAGAAAAATGATTAAGGTGATGAGTAGGGAAATGCATCTGTTAGGTGGAATACCCAGAATAGGAGCAGCAGATGTATCTCAGTGGAAAGGTTTGCACCCTTCAATAGTTATGCTACAGTTTTCTTTTTCTACTCTATACCTACCAAGTATCAGGTATTAAATCGTAATGTGATTTCTAATCACAGCTGAATGTAATTGCCATTTTTTAAAGCTTGTTGTTAGCATTCTCGTGATTCACTTGCAGAGTTTACTCTGCCAAGAGCCAAGAGTTTGGTGAGCTCGACTTCGCTGGTGCAGTTAGTGCTTTCCTGGGTGCCAGCATATCCTGGAGTGGTGGATACTTTCCAGTGGCTGGGGGACAGCATCAATCCCAGCACCTGCTAAAAGTCCCATGAGAAAACACCTTCCTGGTTTAAGGCTTCTCATGGGAGTAAGGCTAAGAGCTACCATGTATTGTGGTGGGTTATGCCCCTGTATAACAGGATCTGTCTCCTAAAGCTGATCCGTTCCTATAGCTTTCCTGCACCTGGAGCATGCCTGAGAAACTCACTGTGCTGAGTCTTGCCCACAACTTTTAGCAGCGTCACCCCAGGTACTGTTCATGGCTCATAACAGGCTAGTTTTGGTTTTGTTTTGTTTTCCCCCTTTCATTAATAAATCGAGCATAAACCCAGCCTCTGACTTGAAATCACCTAAAAGACTTGAGAAGCAAAGTCCTCCAGGAAAGCCTGGGCGTCTGGCCTGATTTTGGCAGGGGAAGGAGGCAGGAAGATGATGGGCAGAGGAGTCAGTCAGAAGTACTTCTTGGCACACGCTCTGAGAGGAAACTGCCTTCGAGCAGGGAGGCGTTTGGCAGAGCGGTGCCGGCGGGAGGAGAGGGGCCGCGGTGCTCTCTCCTCACCCCCGAGTCGCGCCGTGCGAACGAGGAGGGTGCGCTCAGCGACGGCGAGAGGGGCAAATGAAAGAGAGGGACTCGGGGCAGATGACTGAGAAAAACACTGTTGTTGAGATTTTGCTTTGTGTGGTCCTATCTCCCTAAATGCGCCTTAAATGCTGCCCTTCCTCTCGCCCATGAGAACGAGCGAGAAAGCGAGCGTGAGCCCCCGACCCCGCCGCGGAAGCGGCAGCCGAGTCTTGGATGACTTTCGCGCTGCCGCTAGCGCTGTTTGTTTTGCTTTGCGAAGTGCTAATCCGAGAGCTCCCTGGCAGGCGGTTGCTCTCACTGCTTTATTTGCACTCGCCTCACGGTGGCGTTTTAAGCACATAAACAAAGCCCAAGTGAGCGGAGAGGCAAGTGTGTTTTCTAGTTTACCTTTATTAGAATAACAGTTCCGTTAATGTTTTGGATAAATCAAAACTGTCTATTAAAGCGGTTCAAGTACAGGAGATGCACGATGCTCTACGTCAGTGGAAGGTGTTTTAATCTTCCCGGCTGGCACAAAGCCCAGCTGAATTAGAGCTAGAGTCTGTGTCATCTGAACAGCACAGTCTCACCTGGTTTCCCCCCCCACCCTTGTCTCTCTCCTCCCCCGGCCCTCCAGGAGAAGTTTACAAAGAATGTGATTGAAAGTGTAAAGCAGCAGATGCCGACGTTAAACTCCAGCTTGATTTGAGTATAATGATCCGAGACACAGCCCTGAGCCGCCGCCCTCGTTAATACAGAAGCATGCCCCTGGGACCTGAGTTACCCGGAGAGAATAAACACAATATAGAGTCATCTTACCTCCGAGCCGAGAGAGCAACGTTAGAGGTAGGAGAGGGAAAAGTGTGGCTCTCCTCCATCCTGCCCCGGCCGGTCTGTCGCAGGGCACCGGCAGCGCTGCCGTCGCCTGCCCAGCTGGGCTCCGCTCCCCAGCGTGCTCCCCCCGCCCCCCGGCAGGCAGTCCCCAAACTCAGCCCAGCACAAATCCAGAGTCAGGGGCAGCGTTTCGAGGCAATCCGTGCCGGTGCAAATCGCCCATGGCTTCTCTCCGCAAGAACGTGGAACAAAATTGCCGCTTACTCTGAGTTTTCTCAGGCTTTATTGGCAATCGAGGAGCAGGTAAGGCGGCTGCTGCCTGCCGGCGATTCCCGTTGCACTTGCAGAGAGCAGCAGAAGCCAGTGGAAGTGGGAGTGTGGTCTGCTCTTCATTAGGGAGGGGGGAACGGACCCTGGAGGTGATACAGTGAAACACTTCTATCTCCTTGCATTGTGTTTGCTACAGATAACGGGCGCTCTCCTTTTATAACATTCACTTCGAGCATTCTCAAACCCAACCGGAATAAGTTCCGATCCTCCCCTTTAGTTTACATTGGCGTTGTCAAAGGATTAAATAAATGAAACTTTATTTGACCGTGGAGTTTATAGACCCTGGGATCCCTATGCGCTCTGGCCTTATTTTAATTCTATAGCGGTAATTACTCCTTCGTTTCTTTAAGTGCAATAGATTTATTGCCTTAGAGACTATGCACAGTTTGATTGAATTATTCATTTTTTTTTCTTTGGTGTAGACTGCATCTGGGGACTGATGTGACGTGTAGATTTTTTTTTTTTTTTTCCAGGAACAAAGGGAATGTGGAAATGAAAGAGAGAGGGAGAGAGAGGCTGGCAGATGTGATGAGATGCGGTGAAGGTGTATCCAGCTTGGCACTCCCACTCCTCTCTTCTCCTCTCATTGCAGCCCTGGGTGACTCTCAGGCTAACACAAACAGCTTTTCTTCCGCAGCCTGCCCTCTGTCACTGTAAGTACAACAGCCTTCTCTTATCAGCATGCAAATTCCAGCCACTCACTACCTTAGCCTGGTGTTTGCACTTTAGATTTACAGAGGGGACCTTTAAAATGAACTTTCCAAGACAGGAAGAGGTTTTCATGTCAAACTTGCTTTTATTTTCTTTGTAAAAGTTGATGTGTTTTTTCCAGTTGCCCCCCCCCCCCCCCCGGGGGTGTTTTTTTTTTTTTTTTTTTTTTTTTT
>JAVSBS010002738.1:0-20332 GCA_033124195.1 Coracias cyanogaster | reverse complement strand
CTGGGGATGCAGCCCAGGAGGACGTTGGCTGCTGGGCTGCGAGCGCACGGGGCCGGCTCAGCTCCAGCTCCTCACCCACAGCACCCCCAGGTCCTTCTCTATTCATACTGGGGATTAGAAATTACTGTAAATAGCATTAGTAATAGCATTCTAAACAGCAAACCATCAAAATGCATCAAATGTATACTGCCACTGGGCTATTAGGTACAAATTAGCTCTGAAATTGTCTGTTAAATACAGAATTAATATTCCATTCAGAGTAACTTTGCATTTCTTAAATGGTTTTGAGAGAACCTCTGTCAAAATTTCTACTTTTGCTTTTTAATTCTACAATCCTCTGATATTTATCCTGTCCCCGTATAAGGCTTTGTATGGGAACAGCCACATCTTTCCTTCTGCTGACTCTGCCTCATAAATGGTACCTTCCAGCAACAGCGATACATGGTGTTGCCAGCTGACATCCTGCAAGCCTTTATATGACAGGAGCACCCGTACACAGCAGCTAGAGCAGATTTAGAGTGGTGGATACCCATAAAACAAAAAAACCATGTCCCTGCTTAAAGCATTTATTCTACTGAAATGATAGGCATGGTTTAGGGAAGCAAGTTATACTATGTACAAAGTAAGAAAAATGAATCAAATGAAAGTAGTTCTGATAATCAGTTCAGGCTTAGTGTTATCTTGGATCAAGACATTCTGTTTGTTATTTAACGTGATGAACTATTAGGTGATTTCAGTAACCAAGTTTTTTGGGCACGCATTGGTACATCGGCATTGCTTGAAACTGATTTAAAGAAAATATTTTTCAGGCTTTATTGAATTAGTGCTTTGGAAATAAGTTACTTTAGTTTACGCAATACAATTCTTTTGTTGGATATCTCTGCTGAAATAGCCTGGAGTGTTTTCCAGGTTATTAGGGAGGGACCCTAAACAAGCAGATAAGTTGAAGTTTAACCACACATACTGTACCATGACACTGTACTTGTTGCCATGGATTGCAACTTTAAACACATATGAACTCCCCAAGGTCAATGCTGTATCCCTAGATAGAACCAGATGAAATCAGAATCCTATGCAGCAAAAATGCAGCATAAGGTTATCTAGAAAAAAGGGACTTAAAGGAAAACCTGAATAATTCCTAAGTGTTAAGTGCAAAGAGTATCAGAATTACTCTGATAGTCTAGAGACATTTTTCAGATCTCTAAAGTAATGTTATACATACCACCACGGTTCCTCTTATTTCCACATCTACATGGGGACACAACAGACAAAGAAGGAGTCCTTTGAAGCTGCCAGCCTGTTTACACCGGCAATCGTCCTGTGTCACCTCATACCTGAGCACAGAGGAGCTCCGTGTCTTTGTACTGGAAGATTTTTCCTCTCTATAGAAAGAGAAAAAAGAATCTTAAGAAAGACTATTCAGATCCTGTGAAGTCCTGTGATGCATTATGACTGGCTCCTGAAGGGATACACACGGTTTTACATGTTGTGAAAATTTGATTGTAACATCATCATTTCAGCTTTGTTTGACTAGCCTGACAGGCTTTGACTCATTAACAGTTTTCTAATTTTGTTGCTCTCGTCTTATCCCTTTGTTGTTTTCTCAAGTTTTCTCTTCCAAAAGCAATTGTGCATCTTTAAGGACCTTTCTGTTAATCCTCCACATACCTATCTTCTCACTATCACATTTCACTGTGCTTTCAAGCAAGCACTCTTGTACTTGCTCTAACACTGCCTCATAACCGAGGAATTCTCCATCAACCTTACAAAATTGTCTCAAAAATTCATCCTTCAAAACCTTCCATTGTTTCAATGCCAGAAGAAGTCCACAGTGGGTGACTGCAAGTTGCTCCTCTGACCAAAACCCTTTTATCTTTTCCTTTCCTGTCTACATCTGCTGTCTTTTATTTTACATGGTGCAAGACTTCTGGGGAAGTTATACGTGAACACGTCTTTGTTACACGAGCGTGATGTATGCTACCAGGGCAGCACAGATGGACCGAGTCCTGTCTGAAACACTCTCTCATTCAGAAGATCTTCCCTTTTACTATTTTACTCTTTTGTTACGATGCCAGAATTTAAGATGTTTGGCAGAAAGGGAACTCTCTTGTGCCCACGCAGCATTATTAGCTCCTATACACAGTTTTTATGAAACTGGGAAAAAAGCTGAGTTTGTGCAGTGGACATGGAACCACGAACCTTCACAGAAGTACCACTTGACCAAACCCCATTACATTCTGGGACAGGTGACCGCGACCAGTAGTTTATCGCTGCCTGTTTGTGGCATATTCGCATTTTGCTGGTGCTACAATTTTGTGTTTTTCAAAAGAATACAATCTTAAAATGTACTATTTAAAAAAAAGCAAATTTAAGGAAATAATGTTTTATTTCATTAGCAATTTAAGTTACTTTTATGCTTCACACGTGCTCTAGAGCACACTATCCAGACGCTACTGCGCACATCATGCACGTATGTTGCTCTGACGGTGCAAAGACTGACACCCCATTGCTACTGAAAATGACTTTTCCGGAAGCACCAGGTATGCACCACTTCTGTGTGGAAGAAGTTATTAGTTAGTTCCCCTTCCTCCATCACTCCCAAAAAGTTTGGTGCCCTTAGGAACAATGTCTGTTCTAGAACTCCGTAACTTAGATGATCCTTGCACAGCCTTGTAAACAAAATACCCTGTGTTTGCTTTGCTTCACTAAAGCAAGAAGCAGCCGCCAGCACCATCAAGAGGGAACTTTACACTTCCCTTCAACCAGAAATAGCTGAGAGCTTCTGGGGCTCTGCCCGATGCTGCGGTGCAGCCCGCTCCGGTACCTGCCGACAAAGAGCAGTTCCCACAAGGTGCCCGTGTTGTGTAACATCTGTGCCAGCATCCAGAGCGCAGGCTACCTGCTGCACACAGATCCAGCGTTTATCACGCAGTTGTCGAGGATCACGTCAGCTCACGCTCCTCCCAACTCGCATGGCAGCAGAGGGAACAGCTGAAGCTGCTTGTGTTACTGGTCTGTGGATAGAAACGTGTCGCGAAGGAAACAGCAGATATTTTCTGAAGGAGCTGGTGAGCAGCTTGGCTCCAAACGCTAACACAAACTTGGTGCATCTCGTTTCTAACCTCGATGGCTACTTGGCAAGATGAAGCGATTCTACTGACTTGAACAAAACAAAGGGTGTGGAGGGGAATATGAGGCGTGCTGTGTTCTGCCTCTCTCCAGATAAAGCAGCTTTATCTTTATTCCTCTCCTAACAGTCGTGTCTCATTTACCCCATTCTGCATTACCTGAGTTCTCAGACCTTACACGCAAGTGGATTTTGCTAAAATAGTCTGAATCTGCCCCTAGGGTCTCAGGGGCCCAACCAACAAACCAACCCAAAAGACCCCATCCCCAAAGCCCCAGAGCCAGCCAAGAGAACTATATCCTTCAGCTGCATCAGCGTTATATACACACACGGTAGAGTGTGCTGCCACGTGGGTTCAAAACTCATTTAAATTTAATTCAGCTTTATTATAGAGTGTAAGTCTTTGCTGGCATACATCTGACACACAATGACAAACTGGTAACAATGCTGGTAAACGTTAACCAAATTTAATAGTATCAGCTGTGTTTTCATGAATATAAAGCAAAAATTCTGCAAAATTCCAGTTGTCCCAGGAGGATGAGTCTATCTCGGCAAATCAGCGATTGCATACAACTGGACCGAGGAGATGTTGGCTCCTCTGAGCAGCTGCTTGGCACAAAGGCACTTAGAGCTGTGTGCAGCCAGCTGCCAGGAGCCAGGCGAAGGCTGCGCTCTGCTGGAAGGAACTGGGGGCTGCTGGTGCTCGATTCCCGCTGGTGGGTCGGCGCGTCCTACCTGTGCCCAGACCTGCATCAGCTCTGCTGTCACATAAGGCACCAGGTGAACCGCAAATGCTGCTGTGGAGGTGCGAGGTCACCTCTCTGCCCCAGGACCCGCCCCTGGCTCGGTGTTGGACAGACGGACACTGCCCAGCCGGGCTCTTTGTTCTGCTGGTGAGCTGGACAAGGCTTCGTAGCGCCAAACTCAAACGATCCCCTGCTCAGAACCACACCAGCAATGCTGGCAAAAAACCCCAAACTTCGAGAGTAGTTTGTCTCTAAAAGATTTTTGATTCCTAGTTGGTATGTGACTATTAAACCGCAGCCTTTGATAACGCTTCAGGAACAGCATCTAAAATGCACGCCCCTTAGTAATTAAATATCTAAATGTAGACACCGACACCACAGATTTGCTCTAGAAGCATTTTAATTTACAAACAGCAATTCCCATTGACTTTATACCATAAAAAAAGCAATTTACAAGCAAGAAACAAATTCATCGGAACAAAATAAAGCAGCACTGAAATATTCATGTCACAAATCTAAAAACAAAGTGAATACAAGAGTAAAATATCATTTGAATAAATATTTTAAAATTCATGCTATAAAATAATCCTTAATGGCAAGTTATTAATTGTTACAGCATCAGCTTAGCTAGCTTCATTTACTTCACATGGTGATGAAGTGCGGAGTTGTGAGGTTACCGGTTTGTATTGCAAGATAATGACACCCAAGTCAAGTCATTCAAACTGTTCAATTATTTATCAGGAAAAAAAAACAACCATACAAATAAAAAGTTATTTAAAAATACAATTTTTCAATCAGAAACAAACACTGTTCAAATCGTGCAAGAGCTCTGCCTCTAACAGATGTACAACCAGAGGCCTGCGGGACGAGCCCGGCGGCCGGATCCGCCGGCAGCCCGGGGACAGCAGGCTGTGGGTTGTGGTACCCACCACGGCCAGGAGCAAACCTGGTGACCGACACCCAGCTCCACACCCCCTGAAGACGGGAACACGCGTCCCAGGCTCCCTCGTTGGCTTAGCTTTCTTTTAAAATGTAAACTCGCGTAGCTTACGTTAATGCTGTCACAGGGACGTGCAAGTAATATTAAATCTATAATATTAAATACAACTATTCTGGCACTTGTTAAAATATATGTAAAATGCAAACAGATTATAAACTTTGAACATTTTGAATGACTTCCAATTCAACCACTGAGTATTATGAAATTTACAATTAATGAAATAAACAGATTCATATAAAGAATTTACATAATTCCCCAAATACTTTCAAATATAAAATTTAATAAATAACCCTGACCAGTCAAAAAGCACCATTCAAGGGCAAAATTCCCTTGGAAAATAGATTAGGTGTTGCATATTTGAGTCCCTTTCAATGGTTTCATGTGAAACCTGTTTAGAAAAATGACAATAAAAGAATCACAGTAAACTAATACAAAAATTCAAATAAGATATATATATATATTTAAAGGTAAAGCTCATTCAATCTTTTCCCAGCCCTTGATTTTATTCCTGCTGTTCTTCCCATAATTCAGCCTACACGTATTAAGAGGCCTCATTGTTGTGTCTGAATGTAAACCAAAGGCTTCAGCATAAAACTTGCATTTATGCTTGGGAAGACTGCTTTAAGAACTATCAATTTAGGCCTACAGTGTATCCTGCTGAACAGTTAATTGACAGTATCCTTTATGCTATTGAAAGATTTCACACTAAAAAAGCAGAGCCAATCTTGAGGCCATATTGACCAAACTGAACTTTTAATATACTCTAAGTATTTACAAAGCCATTTTCTAAGTATTTATTTACAAGTTTAAGAGAAAGAATACGGAAGATAACTGATTAAGAAAACTAAAATAACTGTTTAAAACCACAAACATTAGCAAAGGTATAAAATCCTTTATTTTCACAGTTTGTCATAATAGGTTAAACATCTAGAGGAAAGGACACTGTCACTGTTTTCACATTTGTCTATAATTAAAAAGGTAGATTAAGAAGAGACTCAATTATGAACCAGCCTATATAATTTCATGATTTATTCTGCTGTCAAATATTTCTTCACATATTTTATTGACTTTTGCATTTATTGTAAATGAAATGTGTAACAGCTCTGTGCTAACCTGACACTGTGCAGACACCAGACGCTGCACAGCACCTCTGCGCTCTGCTTAAAATGACACAGCATCCTCTGTTCTGGTGGGCTTGTGAGATGAACTTCAGTCAGGCAACGTTTCATGACAATGCTAATCCTGGCAAACCGTTATGCGACAAGGCACAATTCAATTGCTGCTGCCAGGCTTGAAGTTCGTTTTCTACCAGAGTCACACGCTTTGTGTCAGTGTAACGCTGGATGATGTTCTGTCTCGCCCACGGATGCGTCCTCTGAAGCACTGCTGAACGTTACAGTGCTGTGTTATGGCTTGATAATTATTAACACTGCTAGCAGTGGCAAGGGTAAATGGCATATCCACGTGAACAGGAGCAAGCAGAACCTGCAAACTGCTTAGTCATGGTTTTGTAGAAAAAGCGATCGTTTCCTGCTCCTTAACAGTCCTGTGACAACGTTTTGAACCTGAACCTGTACAATCAAAGTGATGTTGGTTGGTTTGTTTTTGTCAGAGACAATTTTGGATAAGTCACTCTTTGGTAAACTCAAACCATTTAAATACATTTACAAATACAAAGAACTAGATTTAAATAATGTTAAGATTGTGACATAGAGAAATTCAAGAAATATAAAATTAGTACCCATATCCTGCTGTCCTCAGCTCATCCTGCCATGGAAAAAGTCACACCAAAGGCACCACAGCACAGGTCCAAGATCAAGGGTTACGATTAACTGTACATTTCTTGATTTTGCATGTCTCAAACTTAATTTATCAAAACACAATTCTTTCCTTTCTCCCTCCCCTCCCCCCTTTAATTACTTAAAACAAACATTTAGGAAAAAAACAGTATCGGAAACACCAACATGTCTTTAACCGGGTGAACACACAGACTGCCTTCCCTAGACACGGACGTGTACTTCCCCTTACTGGAAACAAAAGTTCTGTTGTTGCTTCAAGGAGAGAAATGTCTTCCCATCCTCTGCCTCCTTACACTCGATTTATCTGAAACTGCTCCGCTGGAGCAGGTGGGGTTTATACTGTAAATCCGTATTTCGTGAAATTAATTCTTATTGCAGACTGTCACAACAGAACTAGTGTATTTAGTAAAGCTACTGCACAAATACGCCCCAACTTCAGAGGGGCCAGAAAAGCTTTAGAAGAGAGCAAATAGACCTTTTTGCTTTCCCATACTTCAGGAATGAGCTTTTATTTTCTAAATTTCAAGAGTTAAACAGCATGTTCAGATATATTTTCAATATCTGCTAAACAAACATAAGGCCCAATTATATAAAACCTGTATTTTAAAGAAGGATGTGATTAATTTAATTCTGTTCATCAGGTAGGATTTTACAGGTAGTGTTTGCCAGTTCATGCTTTTGAGGTCTCTCAAGCTATTGTTGGGGTTTTTTTTTGTTGCTGTTGTTAGTTGGTTGGGGTGGGGCTTGTTTGTTTGTTGCTGGGTTTTTTGTGTGTTTGGTTTTTTTGCTTAACTGTTACCATTGTATTTCACATTTTATCTACTATACTGACCTAAATGATGAAGTTAGCACCATAATAAAAAAAGCATTTGGTAAAACAAAAAGATTTAGAGTACTTGAAAAGTTGTTGGTAGTTCCTTTATGCAGAAAACAACCACTGAAAATAGTAGGGAAACCATAGCAACTCTGTAATACTCACACATGAAATAACAGACATATTGCTTGAAATTCCCATAGAGTATTTGCTTTTTTATACAAAAAAAAGTACAAATTCCAAGTGCTGACATATCACTTGGAGCTTTAAGTAGGAAGTCAATGTGCACCTGAAAACAGCTCTCTGTGAAGAGACCTATTAAAACACTGCTTGGAAATACTGTAGTTTCAACTACAACACCTCTCTCAGGTTTTAACCAACCATGAAGAGTGATGAAGTTAAATTCAATTACCTGGTATGGTTCTACAGTACGAAATGAAGGTAGATTCTGAGGCCAGTAAAAACACATTTAAAACCACAATGCTACTTTTAGGTTTGCTTTTTTTTTTTTTTTTAAACTTTTATATCTATATAGATATATATAGATATAGATATATATATCTCTATATATATAAAAAGGTCAGCACCACAGGTTGTCCAGCTTGCATTCTAGACAACTGACAAAACCCCTCAACAATTTAACCATAATTTAATAGATTTATGGCATTTGGTTTACATATGTTATAAAGCAAAACTATTAAAACAAGGTATTTCACTTTGCTCACTTTTGCACACAAAGTAATAGTTTAATAAACTGAAATTCAAACAACATTCTTTTAAAACCAAAACCATCCTCCCAAATTCCTAAATCCTAAGCAGAGAGGAGACCTAGCAGTTGAAAGAGTGGTACGTGGTATAAACCTTGACAGACCTTTACATTCACCTCAACCAGAATAGGAAAAGTGAAAGCATTTTATATATATAAAGCTAATTTATATATATAAACCGACTAACTACCAGAAACACTTAGTAAAAGCAAACGGGTTTCATGGTGACACAGAAGGAATCAAAGCTATAATATTCCCTCTCCCCACTGCTGTGTAACTCATTACCAGCAACAGGATTTAAGAAATAAAATAAAGGAGATTACAGCTTCTTGGTATATCCAGCAGAGCTGCCAGTCTTATTCTACTATCTTTCTCCACTGGAATCTGTGTCTTGCCAGATCAACCAGTAGGGACACTTCAGCGAGACTCTTCCTATCCTCTCCCCAGCATACTGTCTTTTCTATTTTGAGCATCTTCAAAAGTAAAAAAAAATAAGAAAAGAAAGATCGAACCAAGCCCTCCTTCAAAAACAAAGATTACTTATGTAGTCTTCTCCAGAAACCATTTCAAACTGATTTCCTGAAGGTCAGGAAAATTAAAAGGCTGTTATACTTGTACTGAAGATTACTAAAAGAATAAAAGATTTAAAAAATACATTAGTAATGTGCTTGTTTGCGTTGCACTTAGAATGTAGTATTTTAATCAGACGTGTTAGACATTGCATGAATTTCCATACTAGAATCCATAGCTTCAGAAGCTGACGCATCATTATCTACTTTCTGTTCCACAAACGCTTCTGTTCTGTCTGGAGACTCTACCCTGTTTCTTACTTCTGTTACCCCAGGGTGATTTTTTCGCAAATGCTGGTTTAGGGTACCCTGGAAAGGAAAGCATTTTCCACAGATCTCACAGCGAAAGGGCTTGTCATCCGTGTGACCACGAATATGATACTCAAGCTGGTCCTTGCGGGTGTATTTCTTCCCACAGAACTTGCACACGAAAGGAGTTATTCCCATGTGCAATCGCATGTGTCGATCAAGGCTCCCTTTCTGGTTGAACGACTTTCCACAGTAAATACAAATTAGCCTCTCATTGTACGGATACCAATGACCTCTTGAATTTCTTTCCCGTGGACTATTTTCATATCCTGGGTTACTCACCATGGACTCACTGTCAGCCCCTTGCACCAAGCCCTGGACATCACTGTGCAAGTGACCACTGGATACCCGTTTTTGGCGTGCACGGCCCCCTCTGAAACAGCTCAGCATTGACCTGGAAGGACTTGTATTGCTCAGGCTTCCAAAGGCTTCAGACACACCTGTAGCCTGTGATGAGGCATGGGTAAACGAATAAACATGTTGTAAAACAGACCCATAGGAGCCAACATTTACTGCCACCACTTGCTCCCCGTCCACCATTTCAGTATGATATCCATCATCACCAAGGGAAGAGCTATCAGAGCAGCTTGGTCTGTCAGACTTCTCCATTTTAACTTTCACCTCTGCAATCTGACTTTCCCTTACTATCAGGTCTCCTTGCTCGTGATCACCTTCAATCTGAATCTCATATTCAGAGATACTCCCACTGCTTCCTCGATCTGAATGTCCTTCTTCTTGCAGACGACTACGCAGAGTTTTGCCTGGAGTAGTTTCCATCCTAAGATCGCTGCCTGCTGTTGACTGTCGCACCTGAGAGCAATAGGGGGGAGATATCTCAATAGGATTGGCAAAGTAGCTGCTGTCTTTAACTCCATTGCGATTCTCTGAATTTTCTTCAGCACCAACAGTGACGGAATCAACATCACCAACACTGATCTTTGAATGAATACTCTCCAGTATCTGTGTGCATTTATCAATGACACACTGCATCTGTAGAAAGCTAGCTGCAGTTAGAAAACTAACAACATCCTTCAGCTGTAAGGACATCCTTCCAGTGTAACAAAAAGAAAGTAACTGTTCAAAAACATTGGGATTTTTAATAACTGATATTGATAAGCCACTCATGGTGCTTAACGCTGAATGGTCACGGAAATACGGAGAACTGGCAGCTAAGACAGCTTTATGGGCTCGAAATGGCTGACCCTGAATATGCACAATTATGTCACATAGCTTTCCTTGCAAGCGGAGTTCGTTTAACTGGCTCAGAACAGTGTTGCTGTACTCGGGCACATCAAACTGAATGAAACTGCTGCTGTCCATTTCTACTGATGTAAAGAGTAATCTGAAAAAAAAGAGTGAGAAGATTTACAACTGAGAATGAATACACAATTTTCCATTAAAAAAATAAATGCTTGCGCATGTTGAAGTTAAACCACCAGCTGATCTGCTTAAGGTCTGTTACAACAACAGAGCTGGGATAAATACTTAATATAATAAAAAAAGTAGAGTCTTACTCTATGCGTTTCTTGCATTTCTGTAATTTGAATTATCCTTCTGCAAGATTCACAATTCAATTGCTCGTAAGCTCACAAGCTCCCTGGGACAGTCCTATGTCCTAAAAGGAGCTTTGCTATTTCACTTCCTGGTTAAGAGCCGCAGAACAACGCCCTACCCTCCCAAAGTAATATTAACTTTATAGTCACTAGGGAGTTGAAAACTTCAGAACCTCAAGTAGGTCTTCAGGCCAGATACTACATTGATACTTGCACGGAGCTGCATTGTTACACAGCCCAGGAATGATTTTTGGAAGGTATTTCAAATTTTAAAAACCTGCTAAAGAAAAGTCACACATGCGTACGTGTCGGGGTGTGTGCATACACACACACACAGATATTTTGTAGGAGCATTCCTTAGGTCTAGGCATGTAAAATTTATTTCAGAGGAGATGAATATACTACACCAATGACACTGCTGTTTAAACATTTACCTCCTTAGAAATCTCAATAACAATTTTTAAAAACTAAAAAGCAATCTTTCAGAAAAGAAGTACATCCTAATGAAAGGAAACATTTAACTGTGAACTCAATTCCAAACCATTTACCTAGTATGTCAGAGATCCCCAGATATTAATGAATTTGTGTCAATATGCAAGGCAGTGTTTGAAGGAAAAGTTTTTGAGGCACCCATGGACTTTTTTTTTTTTCTAATTTCCTCTTGTGATTTATTTTTCTTTTTAATAAATTATGATGTGAACTTTGAAGCTCATCTGATGCAGCAGTGATTTTCTAGCTGGAATGATTTGATATTTAAGTTCTAACCAAACTCAAAAGCCGTGGGTACTCAAGCTCTCCTGATACACTGGGAAAGGAGAGGGTTTAGAGTAACATACATTTCAAAACAAGATCTAAAGAAAAGCACTGTACCAATTTTTCATAGAGTATTTATCATAAAAGCACTCACACACTTGTTCCCTTTACAGTGTCTACCTGCAGCAGACATCACCTTACTTTTCCAAGACTGGGCCCCTAATCAAAGAATCTTCATACTTTTATTGCTAATCTTGTTCTTATTAATGAAGAAGGCTAAACACATAATATTGCCACCATACCTGCTTTTCCAATTGAACAAACAGATCTCAACATCATCCATTGACTTCTGATGCAGGAAGCATGTCCAATGTATCACAACATACTAGTGGATTTTTTTTTCTATTTATGTCTTATGTTACATGCTGTAATGGGACATATGAACAATTTAAATCAAATTATGAAAATTCAGGCACTCTAAAAACAAAATCAACAAGTAGGAATATGATAAAAGGCCTACAAGTAACAACTGGAGCTATATCAGCTGATGGTCACTTTAACATTCAGAATTTTCACAAACAGAACAAATGAAACAAGACAGCAAGCTTCCTCACTTAACTAACATTATGTCTAATTGCAGAAACTAAAAAAAATCAGAGGATTCAAAATCAGCTTATCAAACTTGCCAAACACGTTCTGTAAGTTACCAATGTGTTATACATTAAAACTGGTAAACCATACTTGAGTTTGTAAAGTTGCTACGTAAAAGCACGGGAGAAGGCGTTTTGTATGCTCTTTTATCTGAGGAGGGAAACTAAAAGGTGGTTAAACAGAAGTGACAGGACCACAGCCATCTATACAAAGATAGCTTTGGCAAGACAGTTCTTCCATTCAGCAAACAAAGCTACAAAATGATCCCGAGCTGATGCAAGTCAGACAGGGGTCAGAAATCAAACACTACATGAACAAGCCACCCGACAGGGGTGTAGTTAAAGGGCAAATTCACCTTGTTACTGTGAGCATCCCTGCACGTTGTGCAAAGAACCACTGCTCAAGCAGATGCATCCACTCCACTGGGAAGGCAGAAGTCTCGTCAGTTAGGACACGCGTCTGTCAGCTTCCCTCTCATTTGACAGGGCAGCGGCTTCCTTACAAACCCAGAACAGGTCACTACCTTTCATTTGTGGGGCTTATGAGCTATGCACAGATGCAGTAGCAGGACACTCCTGATTAAGCTTCTCTTTGCTAAGTGGAGAAAGAGCTTCCAGTGACCTGAAGTGACAGGAATTGACAGGTTACCTAGGTTGAGGACGGTGTACAAACTACAGGTTCAGGCCCCAGCAGAGATCATTTCCGCTCCTTGAGCTAAGGAACCAGATCTTGGTCAAACCTCAATCAAATCCCATAGAAATTACTCTTTTTTTGTGTGCCTAGAATAAACAGAAAGTCTGTCATAGATAGAAAGTAGCCTTCCTCCTTGCTCCACACTTCCAGACTGAAGGAATGAATTAAGGATAGGCACCTGAGTGGAAAGAATATGGACATTTCACGGCTTACTATGTAGAGAAAAAAAGAGCAAGTTCTTTTGATCCTAGCATCTTAGCATCTGGAGATGAATTCACACTCCCTAGGACACAGCCACACACTGAAAATGGACTTTGAAAATACACCAGAAACAGCACGAGAACCACAAAGAGAGGTACAAGAGGAAAGGGATCCTCAGCGATCCTTGCACTGTTAGAACATCTAATTATCTCCGTAGGCATATGTATCTATAAACAATTCTACATCCTTGTTCTCAGAGTTGTTTCATCTTTCTTTTGGGAAACAAGGAAGCTTATTTTCTTTAAAATGTTAGGAGTAAACAGCATAAATCCTGGTAGTGAGTGGAGAAGGTGAAGTGGAGAAGTCAAAGGCCTGTAAGTCTGGCTGTCATTGTAGCAGGTAAGCAGTAAAGACCAGAAAGAGGGATCAAGGGAACATACAGCATTGCTTTGAAAGCAAACAAACCGATCAGGTACACAAACCAGCCCAAAAAGCAGTGGACAATGGCTTTCTATACCCATCTGCTCTTGAAAAAAGAAAGCGAACAAGCTACAGCACGCATTTCTTATGACTACTTTTCCACCTTAGTTTCCTCCTTTGAAGACGCATGCCTCCTCTGACCTTGAAAACATCTGTAAAAAGCTGGGGTTAAATAACAAGAACTTTGAAAAGCAGCATTAACAGAAAGGAACCCTTCTTCTGCTTTCAGCCAAACTCTGTAAACCTCTAGTTTAAGAGGTCCTGGGACTGACGAGGCTGCCAGCGAACATCCCATTCAGGAGTAGGTAGGACTGCAGCAGGAACAGCTGTCATTTCGCTGGGGTTAGTATCAGGGCATCCCAAGTTTCTTGCATCAATTTGGGAAGGCAAGACCCAGGGAAAAATCTGAGCATTTCGTGTCAGAGAGGCAGGCACCTCTAGCAATGCTTTACTAATGAATAATGGTGAGAAGAACAACAATCGAATTTATTCACATAAATCCCCAATGTCACTACCTAGAAAATAAAAGTAATCTTTACGTTATATTCCCATACACAAGAACGTTTTATTTTATTTGTATACAGAATCAAGTTAGCAGTTCCATAATCAAATTCCAGTAGAATTAACCAAAATACTATTCAGCAGGGTACTGTACTGTAACAATACTCAATTATTCACCAATGCTGGCAGGCCAGTAGCTCGCTCTAGACAATATGATTAATGGCTGAAGTATTTCTGAAACAGCCCTGTAAGATCACTACAGCTTGAAGAGGCTAGTAAGGAACCCCAATTTTTTAACAGCTTCCTCCAAGCTGAAATGCCTCTCTAACCTCTTCTGTTTTGGGGTGAGGCGAGTGGCGTTAAGCTGAAGCAGAAGGTACTCTAAAATGCAAATTAACTTTGGACACATCCACTGTATGCTCTTAAGAAAAAAAAAAAAATCTCTACAGTTATCCAGGCAGTCATAAGGAAGCTTTGCTTTCCAAGGCAATGAGAATGTAATGACTGTAATTCACATAACAATTCTTTACAGAATTAGCAGAGGTGAATAAAAACAATTAGTGTGTAGCCAGCAGTCATGTCTAGTACCTTCCATACTTCAGCATATACAGAGGTAACCTGTGTTCTTTAGGTCCAAGACCATAGTATAGTAGCTCAGAATGAAGACAATTTCTTTTGTATGATTCAAACTCAAGCATTTGGAGGGGTAGTGAAAACTAAGAAAACTCATGTCACATACTCTCATCATTAAAGAGTAATCCATTTTGTCTTGCCCTAGCTTCCACACCTGACTGGGGTAGTGTAACGGTAGGTTAAAGTCCTGTCAAATTTGTAGTCCACCTCTGGGCACCTGTCTATGAAAACCCCTTATCTGACGGCATAAGCAGGTCAGAGCGGTTAAGGTTTTCACAGATACTACGTATCCAAGAAACTGGCTGAAGGCTTTCCTTTCTCCCTTGAAAGCAGGGGCCAGAACTGGACGCTAAGTTCACCAAGTCTCAGCAGCGCTCTGCGTTGAGGCTCCTGTCTATTTCTGTAGGAGATGATCCAGTCACACCTCTCTTTCCGTCTGCACTACATTTATTCGTCGGGGTTCAGCAAACATAGACCACAACACAGATTTACTAGCAGGGGATAGGTGCCCTACGTCTTCAAACAAAAGTGTTCATTGAAGTCACCCGTGAGCATGAGGGTGATGTGCATTTAACACTTCTCATTAGATTTCAAAAGAAACCTACTTTTTAAATTGTGTTCTATGAAAGCTCTTATTTCACTTCAAAAAAAAAACAAACTAGAATAGACTGTGACAAAACACATTTGGTATTTAATTTTACTGACATCATACAGTAGCAGCAGGGAAGCATCATATAACTACAACATGAAGCTGTGCGTCTGCCAACGCCATATTAGTTTCTGCTTCTAAGTCTGCACCTGTTTAATTTCATTCACTCGCTGATGTATAATTTGCCATTCTCAGACAGGTGAATGATACAAATTATGCTCACTTTAATTCACACAAAGGTGTGAGAAAAAGATACCTTGCATTTTCTTTAGTTAGCTCAGCAAGATGGGAAAAAAAAACCACATTACAAATCATTACTGTCGTAGTATGTGTCTGAAAACATAAATACATTAAAAAGTTGGGAGGATCATAATGAAAATTAATATTAAAACAAAAACAGTGCTTCATAACACCAAGAATGAACACTCCGTACATTACTGCTCAGAATACAGAGAAAAGGCAAGAAAAGCAATAGGTATTTGTATAAATAAGTTAACTCTTCCCTCGCATTTTGTAGGATTCAGTATTTACACCACCACCTGTGTGAACTTGAGACACCATTGCAAAAAATTTATCATAATTCAAGAGAATTTTAACCTGAGAATGTAGCCCTAATCAGGTGTGATCATGCAAGTTTCAGGGCAAAAATCTTCAGTTTGCATTTGCCTTATCTTCAGATTAATGCAGCCACAATAATTAACGGTAGCTGTACCAAAGAAAAGCTGCAATCAAATATGTCACAGCCTAAGAGCATTTCTAAAGCAGACCTCTTTAAAGAGTCTTTGGAAACAGGGAAGAAACTCATCATGTAATGTTTTAGGAGTTTATACCTCTAATAACAGTAAGGTATTACATTCTCTTTTAAAAGTTAAGATACAGTACCCTTGGATGGCCTTATGTGGCGTGACACACAGCACTGCTGCTTCACTGCAAATCTGGCCCCTGAAGTACGGTCAGCTTCCCTACAGCTAGAAAACAGGTATCGCAGTCATTAAAAAAAGACGACAAAAAGCTACTCTCCCAACACATAAGATAATTTTGTGTGAATTTTGTGTGAAACTACAACACACTTACAACAATATAAACAGTAATATGTAAAGATGTAGCACTAGCGTTTGCATCAGTTCTTCCTAAATTCAGGCTGCCATTTTCTTAAGAATTCTCCAGCCTTTAAAGATCATGAAGGAGATTAAACTATTTTATATTTAACTCAAGTGAGATAATCAGATACTACTGCTTTTCAAAGATTTAAAAACATCAATCACACTAAAGGTTTTTCCAGAAACACACACAATAAATAATAAAAAAAGAGTCATGTGTATTTTCAGCTCATCCAGGCAGTCTATTTTGTGGTTTATACAACACACCGCCAGAGGCATCCTCCTGGTGACAGAAAATATACCTAATGACAGACTCCTCCATGTAATTTATCTGCTAAAATCATAGACATAAATATTTATAAATTTAAAGCAACAAAGAAAACCAAACATAGAAAGGATAACGGGGGGAATGTTTCCACTTGATACTTAAGGGAACACTTGGAGCTTAAGGGAAGGGATATATACAGTCAGTCTTTGTGTACTAACTAGATTTTTCTAAACTTGGACTGCACTACATAGAAGTAACATTTAAAAGCTCTTCTACATAACATTTATCACATAAATCATAGCACCACAGTAAGCAAAAAATTGTTGAAAACTTTACTCTTTCTGATTTTGGCCACCCAGACTTTATCTCACAGCGGTAATTCACAAGCATGTGACTGTTCACTAAAACCAAATAAATTAATGACACAAAGCCATAGGCTTCAAGAGTGGTGGTAACATTGCAAGTATTTCTTGACCACAGAAAGTGACAGTTTCATACAATTTCTTTCAAAGATTCCCTTGAATGGAACACTAAACAAGCATGGACTCACTGCTCAAGTATTTGTCACTTCAAACAAGATAATTTCCTAAATCACTGTTATTCATACTCTTCTATTGCAAACTCTTGGTTTCCCAAGAATTACAAAGCTGAATTCCAGAAGCATTATTGTCCAAAGAAGAATAAATCAAACAACAATCTTTGCTTAGGTTGATTTGTATTCTTTGTTTTTCAACTTCCTCAAATATATTTGAAATTAGACACACTAGAAAGTACAACTAGAGGGACTGCTGCACATAAACATGAAATTTTGGTATCTCAGAATAAATGAGTGACTACTGTGGACTCAGATTGAAGTTTAACAAAGAGCTGATACACAGATCCTAAGAGATGCTACAGCACAACAGAAAATTTTGTTAATATTTCAGTTGCAGCATGAAGTTTGCAGCTTCTCCAATAGGATAAAGTGCACTTTATTTATGGCATCTTTTACATCTACAGTGATCTCAAAACCATTTCCAGCGCATCATTCTGTTAGATTCTCCTTGAACAGGTAAATAAAACTGCCAGTAGAAATAAAAACAGCTAGCACAAGCCTACGTTTACATATAAACTCCCTACCCGTACATTTGGTAAGCTCACTACCATTTTGAACAGTTTACAACATTGTTGATTCCTGATTCAAAAGCCATCCCCCCCAAATTAAAGTCACCTAAATGAGAACTAAGCTACCTTTCTAGTAGTCTAACAACAGAATAATGCAGAAGTTATGGAAACAACCATACCTCTCAAAAATAAATGGCTATGGAAGCAATTAGTTCCTTTCTTAACAAAATGGGATTTCAAATCCTCATTTCTCCAAATGTTAACCATTCACAAATCACTCTACGGATTTAATTCCTAAGGTGTGCTAAGTTTTGGGAAAGTTTGAAATAAGCTAAAAAATGTGCCCATTCAAGTCAAAGGAAATATAGGCAGTTCGGCCAAAACTTGAAATAGTGAATTATCTGTAGTAAAGTATACAATAAAAGGTGTCTTATTATTAATCAGAAGGTGCATATGCCTTATTATTCATCAAAAAACAGCTCTGAAAATGAACCTGCTTCATTTCTACTTCAGAATAAAACACAAACTCTGCTACAGAGGTGGAGACTACACAACAGTTTAAAGCTTCATTACTTCATAAAAACATAGGAAAAACCCAGTTTCCCCAGAAACTGAAGCCAATTAGTACAGGCTGAAAAGTAGTTACAAAAAAAACTTAGTTCTTGTACACTTTTATCAGCAGGTATCAAAACACTACAGTGAAAGTTGATGTCATTATTCTTCCTCTGCAGACAGAGAGGCAACACTCAAAGTACTAAACATCCGCGGTGATACCAAGAGTAAAACTCGTGTCTTTTTGGGCAAGCACTCCTACACTTGCAGAACACAACCCCATCATTTGCACGGCTGAGCCATACCCCACACTGCTTCCAGAAAACTTTTTACTAATTCAGACTTTTGTCTAACAAAAATTGAAAATTATTTATTTTTACCTCACCGACATTCACAACATGATGAATAGAAATCTGCTTGAAGGAGCGGATTATTTTAACATGAAAATGAAACAACGGATGTGTACATATGCATATACCCACATGCACAGACAATGCTGTTACCGGTAGCACCACGCTTTCTCTCAATGCTCAGTACGGTGCAGCAGGGAAATTACTGGAACTGCGTATTTAACATTTCCTAGAAAAAACCCCAGGGGCCTCTTATTTGAGCAAATATCCAAAGAAAGCAGTTGTGAAACTGAAGTCCAAGGGCCACCTTTGTCCCTTATTCTCAAATTGTCTTCCTCACAATTGCTTGCCTGTATGGAAGTGATTAAAAAGTAAAAATGAAACAGCTATTGCTGCATAAATAGAGTTTCAACCCATGATTAGAAACCTCAGTACAAATAATCTCTAAATTTTGGTTATGGAAGTCAAGTTAACATAAAAGCAGATACAGGTATGTATCTATTTCTCAATACAGAAAAAAAAAGTTATTAGAAGGCAAACTGGAGATAGCCAAGATCAGCAAAAGTATTGTGTCTGATAAAGGTGTATATTTGTTATACATACACTTTAAAATCAGCAAGATCTTTCAAGTAACAATCACAAACTTTTATTTTGTGCACAAACTTCATAACACACATTTTCTGAATATCTGACAACTTTGAAATATATGCTTTGAGAAGACACTGCCAGTAAAAAAAACCAAACAAACAACTGACAGTGTGAGACTTGCAATATATATATACACCCGGAACTTTAAGAACTGCAGAAGAAGAAGGGGAGAGGGCTTTTGTAACTTCTGCTATTAAAATAATAAATGAATTGCAACTGATGTAATACTGGGTTAGTATTGTGCATTTTAATACACCTGCTTTTTTTTTTAAACCTGTCAGTTTTCATCAAATCACAGCTTTTTGGCTTCAGTTTTTCTTTAAGCAATAAAGTAGCTATATTCTCTAGATATCAGCAATGGTTTTTTTAATTAAAGTAGCTCTGAAGAACACATTTTCATAGTTTCTGTTACTGCTGATGGACTCAACATTTTGTAGCTCCCATTGAACAGTCAATGGAGCACAGGCACATCCTGATTCCAGATGGTGGGAATTCTGTAACATGTTAACAACTGTAGTGTAGCTCATCCTACACCACCTTTTTTTTTTAGCGACTATGCTCTCCCATATCGGTATTTCCAAGACTGTTCAGAGTTGTTCAAAATTCACTCTCAACTCTGGTTTGTTCTAAAATAAATCTTTATCTGTATGCTACGCACACCTGCAGGCATCTTGAAGGGCCTTCACAATTACAGAGATCGGGGCCTCACCGGAACTCCCAGCTCCACGGAACGGCCGCAGCTGGAGGGCCCCGCAAGTGGCGGCAGCACCAGCGGAGCGGGGCCGCCCCGCCCGAGCCCCCCGCGCCGGCCGCTCCAGGCCTCGGGTTAAGGGAGGACCACGCCACACGCGCCCTGCTCCTCCCTGCCAGCAAGCCAAAATTACACTAGAGACTCAGACTCGGGTTACGCGACGGCAGCTTCTGGAGAGACGAGGCTGGGAGCGGAGCAGCCCCGGCGGAGCCGGGCTCAGTCGCGGCAGCAGAGCCGCTGCCGCCGCTTCCCGCCGGCTCCGCGGCGCGGCTCGCCCCCGCGGCAGCGGCCGGTCGCGGCACCGAGCCCTCGCC
>JAVSBS010002736.1:0-38427 GCA_033124195.1 Coracias cyanogaster | reverse complement strand
CCGCTTCTGAGTGGGAGTAGTTGGCTCAGCACATAGCATCCCCAGGGGCTGTCCCTTGGCTTCTACACTGAGCACGTCACCCTGCTCTGTGTGGAGCATCTCAGGCCGCCGCTCAAGGGAGATGCACCAAATTTAAGGAGAGAGCCACCCTGACCAGCTGCTTGGCTTAAGCTCCATCAGACAACAAGTTCCTAAAAAATTTATTTGGGTAAGATTTTAGGCTGTCCCAGGGTTCGAGTAGAAACTGTTGGCAACTCAAGAGAAAAACAGACTATTTGCTTATTAAACCTCCAGTTCTTACTTGGGGCACGGGCGACCCAAGAAATGCAAGCAGCACCTAGGGACAAAATCCCAGGTATGGCAACTTTGCCAAGTTCAGTATTGTTCTGCCTGTGTTTGTTTCTTGATCATTAGCCTAAGGAAAGCGCAGGGAAGGTGGGTCATCAGAGCTAACGACCAAACCGGGTTCAGATTGGTTTTGTTCATTCGTATTCGTATTTTGGGGCTCTGTGTGCTGCTAAGGGAGGGAAGCACAGGGTCTGGCTTTCTGAGCCAACAGTGTGCTCTGGACTTATTTTTCAGGTCTGCGTATGCAGGACAGTGCTTACAGTGTATTTATTGTGCTTCTTTAAGTCTTACCGCTGCTATATCTTACCCAGCCTTCATGTGGCAAATATTTGTTTGCTTATCGTACCCTTCCTCGTTGGTAAGTAATGCCCGTGCATTTTCCCTGTGGTGCGACTGAGCCGGGATCGCCGTGGGCAAGGCCAGGCTGGGTCAGTTGTGCAGAGCACAAAGTGGCTGCTTATTGAGCAGGTGTGGAGGGCACAGGCCAATCCCCTGTTTTATCTCCGAATGTCAGTCTCCCAACTCCTGACTGGAGCAGGGCTGGGCATGGGAAGATATTTTTGTGTCATAACGTATGACATATCCTATAGGCAGTTACAGGAGGAGTTCAGTAAACCTAGATCCAGTGAAGCAGATGCGTCCTCTTTCAGAGCCCACCAGGTCATCACGAGCTTCAGTTCCAAGGGACACTGAACGAGTGGGAAAATGTCGTGAATGCATTGTAACAAATCATGACATACTGAGATTTTTCTTAAAATCTATCAGCTGAAATTCAAGCTTAACTCTTGGTTTAAACAAGAGCAGTACTGCTGACTTCTGGAAAAGCCAAATCTGAATCCAGCCAATGTGCTTTGCTAATTGTCTGTCCAGTGACTACCAACACCTCAAGTGGCACCTGACGTGTTTTCACATCCAGTGTGTAGAGTGGAAAAACGTTATATCTGCTGCTGAGCATGGTTCTTGTCTCTTCAACTGGCTGCAGGCTTTCCCGATATGTCATCGTTAAAGTACAGTCTGGAGTCTGGAGTGATGCTAAGTCGTTTTGCAGCTGTGAAGCAGCTGGCTCACACGTAGTGCACACCATGATACATCTAAATCAACGGCTAATTCCTTCTCTGCTTTATTCTGTGGAGGATACGCTGCTGACCCTGCTATTATTGGAAGCAACAGATTGACTACTTGAGTATAAAAAGACTTGGCAAATAAACCCGGTGATATATCATTCCCAAATTATTCAACATTGCTCCTTCAGTTGAAAAATGGGTGAGAGGATAAGAGATAGCAGGAGCAAGACGAGGGAGAGAAACAACTCATGGAAATATGAGCTCATTGCAGTTTGTAACTTTAAATAATAATATTGCCTTACATTATTCTTAGGAGGGGTTTGGTTTCTACAGGAGAACACCTATGCTGTAAACCAGTCTGGAGTAGCAGAAGTCCTTCAAACACTAGGAATTCTGTTTTCTCTTTTATAACAAGATTTTTTGTGCCTTCCCTTTATTTAACAGGAATCAAAGGTGAAAAACAGAGGATAAGCTTGTAAGGAATTTTGACAGTGCTGTAAGAGAAGAGCAAAGCGACCTTGCTGATCACTCAGCTAGGGACTGCTCCCGCAGGTTGTGGGGAGACGTTTGAATCACTTGCTTCTCCTGCCAGTGATTAAAAGCATCTGGCATAGCTCAGGATTATTACAAAATTGCAGTCACCATGTATATGCAATGAGGTTCCCTCGGTGCTGTGGCCGGGTCTGCGGGAAGAAGCGGAGCTCAGCTGCTGTGGGATGGCGTCACCCACCCATGGGTCATGCTTTGTCTCTCTGCATGTCTGTGCCAGCTGATTTGTGGAGCTGTGCCAGATGTTTGCGGAGGATGAGAGACCTCTGGAGGATAGTCCTAGTGGATGGAAAGCTTTCGGTCAGCATCTTTAAGGAGTGGTGCTGCTAAAGAGGCTGTGACAAAATACTGCTGTGAAAGTGATGTTCAAGTGAGACCTAGCAGGAGTAGCTTCTGATTTCCAGGGGATGTATGATCCCTTCATTTCTACTTTGGTTGCTGTGCACTGAGGTTATGGCTAGAAATAAAAAGGAAATTTAAGACTTAATAGGACAGTGATCATTTTCCATGGGAAACAAAACAAAAAAAGCGCCTTTGCTGTCATTGTCTTGCTTGTCTGTTTCTTAAGATGCATTGTGTGATCCCCTACATGCAGATTAGGGTAAACGTGGTAAATGCCATTAAATGCATGTATTTGTTCTTATTTATACCTTAGATCCAGAGCAGTTATTTTTGTGGCTTAGGAGAGTTAGACATTTGAGCATAATTGTGCAGAGCTACTGGTGATTTTGCTTGTTCTTCCATGTTTATATTTGTGCTAGGAAGGATACTGAAGTTAAGTCCCTCTCTCACATCTGGCTCCCGCTCCCTCTTTCAAGAGCAGCAGCACGGAAGGGACTTCGCACATTTTGTCACCCCTACTTGTAACCCACCTTTGCAGAGCCAGTAACTGTGACATCTTAGCGGACTCGTGACTTTTTTAAAAAATTATTTTATATTATTTGGGAGCTGGCTCACCAAACAGAAAATACGCATTTGAAATAAGATGAAGTGTTGAGATCTGTGCTGTTGAGTTGTTCCTAAGAAACCTTGCCAGTCAGCCACAGACAGAAACTGCTTTGGTGAGGATGTGCTGTTCCATCAACGTTGCTCCTGCCCCAAACTGCTTGTGTTTCACACAAAGGCAGAGTGCAGTCCCACCGTGTAGGTGGGGAATATGCAAGTGCTACAGGTTTCCTGTTTAGTTCTTTGCTCCCACAGCTGTCTGTAATGCAGAAGGGCTAGGACAGACCTGCCATCCCTGCCTCCCCGTCTTCTCTGCTACCCTTCAACATGATACCTGGCCCCATCACAGCCCTGTCATACCTCATCCCAAGCTTGCTTTTCTTAAACTCCCCTCTGTCCTGTCCTTAGCATGGCACTGCAGCTCAATCCTGCTCAATAAGTCTCCAAAATAATCGGCATCTTTTTTATCCCATGGCCAGTGTGCTTGACCAGATCCAGGGTTTGAATTTCAGGGTGGGGAAAATCAGATCCATGTCCCTTCCTCCCCTCCTTGCTAGGAGTCATCACTGCGTCCCTGTTTTCTCCTCTACATGCAGGTTCACACCTAATCATCCATCTCTTCACCTTGGCCCAGGTGGCAAAGGCATCTAGGCATCCCCCTCCTCTTTCCTTCTCCACTGTGCTGTGTCTGCCTGTCCTCTTCCCTGCTGCCTTTGTGACTTCTCCATTCATGGGAGTCCTGTCCCCCTTTCCCTCCAATTGCTCTTCCAAATGATGCCTGTTTCAGTCCAGCTCTACTCCGTATTTATGCCTCCCTTGTGAGCAGTGCTGTGCAACTCATAGCCTCCAAGATTTTATTAAATTGAAGTGGTGTGGAAGGGAAAACAGCAGAAGCCTCATTACTCAGCTGCGCTGACTCCTTTGTGTACCTGCTACCTGTTCAGTCTCCCTGGGCAGCTGGGGACGGATCCTTTCACTGAAGCTCTGGGTGAGCAGTCAAGGGCAGAAATTATTAAAATAAAACCCTCCCATTATACTTGGTGTTCCCTCATGTTTATTTTTAAGGTGTCTGAAGACCATTAATCAACAAGTAAGTGCATGATGACTCGGGTTGCAATGTTGCAGTAATTCATAATTAGAACTAAGTGTTTAAGGCTGCGTGATCTGCCTTTTAAAAACGAGATGAAGAGATCTATTGCCAACCATCCCATTAGAAAAAGGCTTCTGGTCCATGAAAGGAGACAAACTCAGGGGTTCATTGTAGAATAGTTTTGTGAACTGATTGCTGACAGTCATTTGTTGAGGCAGTTGTACCCCTACAACTGTCAAATAATTACTAGCAGCAATTTTTTCTTTAAGCAATTAAATGTCATATGTGAGATACCTTTACCCAAATTCAAAGAAGAAATAAATTTGCCTCAAACACTGTTCTCTTTTGTTGCCATTTGTTCTTTTTCTGGAGTTGGAGTATTATCAAGATTAAGATGAGAAGTCAGAATAAAATAAATGACCTGATGACTAATGCATACCTTGGTCTAGAAGAGACAAAATTAGCATCCTGTCCTGCCGGGCTGGGACAGGAGGTGAGATGAGGCAACCTCTGAAGGTGCGGGGTTCGGCTGTAAAAGGCAAAAGGCATTCTGCACTGCAGGCACAGGGCTCGCCTCGCATGGACTCTCGCAGGCGGACCACCTTAGTCGTGCTTTAGAGGCCGGCATGGCTTAGATGTTGCAGCCGTGATTTACCTCTCCGTGTGTGCCACAAACAGCCTGTTCAGCACCTTCAGGAGTGGAGGGAAGGTGGGGAGGATCCTGATGGCTGTGAGGGGACAGCGGTGTCATTGAGGCCAGAGAGCACGCTAAAAACGGGGATATGCACAACGTGGTAAATGGACGGGCTTTAGGATGTATGAGCAATTGCAAGCCCGGATCCAGCCTGGGTTTATTGGCTTCCATTGCCCAGTGAGGCTCCCAGCCCCCTCTTAATTTCCTATGCAGGAGCCTGGTCAGTGTTAGGGACATAAATCAAGGGAGGTAATATGAAGGTAGATCACACAAATGTGCTTTTGTGCCTATAAAATTTATATTTTGGGTTATGCAAAAACATGCCAGGTTAATGACACCAAGACTGTATGGTCCCAAAGAATAGTTTAAATGTCAAAAAATGCAGAAGTAAATTTAATAATACCTACAGTAGCCATTGGTTCATAGAGTATTAGTTTAATTGAAGAAAGACACCCCAAAGACAAATTACATCCCTCTCTCACCAAGGCTTTCTCTATATTAAAAGAGATGTTAATGGTGAGCCCCACGGGAAAGATAAGAGTTAGTAGCATCAATATTCTCTCTCAGGTTATGAAAAAAAAAAAATCTTTGCACTCACTTGCCATTTATATCAAAGGTGCCTGGATGTGGACTAAGACTCTTTTCTGTTAGAAACTGTACAAACATAGAATAAAAATGCTTCTTGTCCTGCTGCCAAATTTTTAACAAATAATAAAAATGAATATCAGTAATGCTGATCAACAAATAAGCAAACCCTTCCGAATAGGTGCGCTATTACCTGTATTAAGTCTCAAGCTGTCTAAAAGAATTCTCAGAAAAACAGGAAAAAATAAATCTCAAGCATAACAGGAATCTCTTAACACTTGTCTTAGACAATGTTGTATATTTATCATATGAAGATAGTGTTGACACACTGCAGTGTGTGCACTTTAAAAACTGTGATAAAGTAGGACATTTTGTTGTAGCCTAAAGAATCTTCTGAATTTTGAACCTATGGTGTCAGTAGAACTTGCATGTTGCTGCAGCTGAGGAAGATGTTTTTTGTATACCTCCTCATTTGTGAGGAAGATGAAAGCATGAATGTGTTCTTTTATTTCCTTTCTGGGGTAAGTAGAAATGCTGCGTATGAAGTCAAAAGGATATTTCTTCCTGCCTGCGGTGTCCACTCACCCGCTAATTGAAAGTAGTGTCTTTATAATAACCACACAAGTCCACAGACAGACAATGGGTTTAAGCTGCTGTAAGAGAGATTCAGATTAGATACCGCTAGGACAAATAAAACCAATGGTGCTGAAGGCTGGATAGCCTGGGGAGGCCCAGGAAAGATGGGACAGACATCTCTGCAGCAGGGTGACCTGCAGCTGCTGATTTTCAGGCAGCGTGACAGGACCAGGTGAGCCGGCAAAGCTCCTCCTGGCCTCTGGTTACCCAGTTCTCTGGTACCTCGTGCAAATGCTTTTTGTCCTCTGCTGTGATGCCCACTGGTATTCATAAAACTTCACTTCTCTTTGTGGTGTAACTGTGCTTGCAGTCATAGCTGCTGGCAGCACATCGGGGATCTGACCAAGCTGGAAACTTCAGGCAAGGTTCACAGCTCAGTGCTGAAGTCTGCAGCCTGAACTGCTTGTGAAGTTTATTAAGCTGGCAGTATCTTGCATGCTGCCTGCCAAATAATGGGCTTTGGACAGAGTGGTTTTACAATTGGGAAGTCGGAGGAAGGAATAAAAAGCCATTGACCCTTTATGTGAGGGTAGAAGAAGCCAAGCCACACAAAAGATCAGAATAAACATCTACAAAACAGCCACCTTAAGTGCTCCTTACTTCTGCTCAGTCCATGATAATATCAGAAAGTGAAAGATTAGAAATATTATTAAATTTACAACATTTATTACATATGCACTTTTAAAACATATAATTTCTAAATAAAAAATTTGAAACATATGTTCTACCCATATATACATGGGTAGACTAAGTCCTGAGTAATTTTAAGGAGAATCTTGCTGCTGAAGTCATTGCAAACCAGGACTGTAGGAGTAGCTCCCCAAAGAGGTGTCGGTGCTCAGCATTTCCACCCAGGTACTGTGCAGTAATCCCAGGCCCAGAAGGGAAGTCCACCCAAACAAGCCCTGCCAAAATCCCACCAGGCAAGGGACCCCTGTGCAGGACAAGACCTGGGGATGGACAGGGAGGTAACGGAGTCACCATTTCCCATGGAAATACAGAAACTTCTTCTCACAAAGCAGGTTGCTTCAAACTGTAGCCCAAACAAAACCAGGTCCCAAAATACTAGGTGCTAGGGAGGGGTTTCTGTCCATCCCCATTCCCCAAGGAGTTTATTATCAATTGCAAAGATACAGGATCATTACATTATCAAGCTCCTGTACATCTGGAGAAGCAATACATTGAGATTAATTCATCTGACTGAGATCACACTGGAAATAGTGGCAAAGCTGCACACTGGAGACAAGTGCACTGAGTCCAGCAGGTACCTTACTCCCAAAAAGTAAGCGTGTGCACTGTGAGATTCCTTCATCACAAAAAAAAAAAAAAGCCTTTGTCTCTGCAACTGCTAAACATCCACAAAATCAATTTTCACTTGTAGTTTCTTGAGTGGTATTGCTGAAACCCTCCATAGGATGTGCTGTAGGCCATGAGCAATCACCCTCGGTGTGTACAGACACATATTAATTCTGCTCCTAGAGAAGCTCTGCAGTCAGGATGACTTGCTGCACTCCTCCAGCAAGCACCAAGCACAGGGATTTCATTGCAAGGACATCTTTAAAACCTTTGATTCAGTGGCACAGCAGAGATGTACAAGGGACAAATGTTGTCCCTTCAGGTAGAGTCAGCCTCACAGCTCACGGCTGCTCCCTGTCCCTGCAGCATGCTGGCACTCACCATTAGCTTCCCAGCCCTTCTCAAATTCCACAGATCTTTAGCAGTGATCTCAGCCTTTACTAGATAATGAAAGATGTTATCCAAGAACAAAGCGGCAGATTTTAGAAAGACCTTAAATAACCAAAAATTCCATTTTAAGGGCATAACAAACAGTAAGAGTGGTTGGACGACCAATGTATGGAGCACTAATACACCAAATACAAATTCCACTGTCACTTGTGCAAAAAACACAGGTTCCAGCTGAGCTCTTCGCAGGGGCTTTCTTGAATCAGATGCCCAAATGCAGAAGCCAGGCTCTGCTGAAAAGGAGACTGGCCCATCCTCCCCATTGCAGAGTAGCAACAGCATCAGTGTCAGTCACTGCTGTTGCCCCAGATCTGAAGCAGTCCCTGTGCCACACGGGCTCCTACTGCCTGGTAGCTTCACAGCCGTGGCAGTGGGAGTCGGTGGCTCATTGCTATGCTTAGGTCGTTCAGAGGAGCTGCTCCGGAGTTGGGCTGTGCTCCAGTGTGGTGTTAACTGCAGGTGGAGCGGTCCTGGGGAGAAGAGCGGGGCCTATGTGTTGTATAATCCACGCCAGCTGCGAGTTGCTCAATACAAGTCTTTTTTACATCCCACAGTCCTCAGATGATGCTGTGAGCTGATACATATTTAGTTGGAAAAATCCACACCTGTGGGAAAATAAAACATTTCAGGAGGTCTAAATCCACCTGACACTGAGTAAAATGTCCAACAGGGACATTTCAGACTTCATGATAAAAAGTCCCAAATCATAAAATCTAGACAAGAAGATTAAAATATTAAAACTAGCATTGGAGCAGTCACTGATAACCTGGGGTGCAACCTGGCATCTCTAAGAATGAAAGTTGATGTGCAGGAAAGATAAGCTGAATTCTATCTCATCTCTTGTAGACAAAGCCATGTCCCTGTATGAGAGGTGGTTTTTTTCTGGCCAGCTGTGCACAGTTTGGCCTTCCCTCAGCCTGGGGCTTTCCTCGTGTAAATGCAGCTGTTGTTAGATTTATTCAGGACTTCATGGGCAATTTAATGTAAGTTCAGAATGACGTGATGAATTGAAGCTGAACTAGCCCGAACTCTGGGCGGGCTGAAAAGCACAGAGAAAGCAAGACCTCCCTCTAGTGTCTGGAGAGTCCTGGGAAAGCAGTGAAGAGAGGAAAAAAAAACCAACCTTGAAGTATTAATGAGAGTAAAAAAAGGCACAAAAAGCAGTAAAATAGAAGGGCTAAAAAAAGTGCATAAATGGGCTATAAACATAACCTACTTGTTGTTTTGAAATTTGAAATGAGGTTCCTGGTAGTCAGATTTCAGTTATTTGCTTTGGTAATTAATGTTATTTAATTATCTTCATAATGAGGAAGATGCAGAAAGTGGGAAAATACTGATAGAATCTGCTAATAAAAATAACTTCAGAGACTTTGGAAGGGAGGGTAGCACAGAAAAATGGCCTGGGCAAGGAATGGGAGAGATGGGCTGAGCCAAGGCCCTGCCGATACATGGTTTGAGTCCTGTAACAAGATCCACTTCTTTTTCATACTTCAGTTCTACCACTGAGGCACTCGTCCCCGGGAAAGGAGCCCTAAGTGATGCGGCACCTCTCTCAAGGTGGGAAAATAAGGGTTAGAAATCAGCAGAGCCTAGTACACAGTAGCAAGCCTTGAGCAGCAGGTTGCAAGGTGGTTTTGGAAAAGGAATTTTCCATTTCTTCTACTGACAGAGAGCCATGGGGCAGAAGGGCTGCACGGGTGGCTGGAGGGGGACGTGTGCCTGCAGAAGGGTGTATTTCACTGCCCTGGGCAAATTTTCAAGTGGAGATAAATGTGAGATCATAACGGTGACAAGCCTACCAGATATTGATTAAATCCCTGTGTTCTGCTCAGGAGAAAGTAGTCTGCCATCCCTTAGCAGAGCCTTGTGTTACCGAAAGGGGCTTTACTGCTGAAGGAGAGGGCCGAGCTGGGCTTGGGTGCTTTACCAGACCCATGCCTTTCAGCAAGTCCCTTTTAATATTCCCACAGTATGTTCATGGACCTGGGCAATACCATTCATGTTCCGTGGAGCGGATCCGTCTCCTGATCCTGTGTGAATGGCAGCATAAATACAGTGACTAAATCTTTCTTGGTTTTTTTTTTGAAAGGGAAAAGAAAAATCCCTCGACTGACATTTACAATAGACATTATCTGCTCTCTGACATTTGAGCTCACAAACCAAGGTCAACCAAATTTCCGTTCTTAACTTAGCCCGCTGTATCAGACGAGATATGAACTGACTGCCCGACCCTTTCTCTAAATAGCCGTGCACCTGCCCCTCGCTCCCAGCATGCGAGTGACAACGACTGGTACTTGTTTCAGTGATGATGAACTGAGCCTCGAGAAAATAAGTGAGGCATGCTCCGAAGTGTGTGGCAGAGCAGGGAACTGACTGAGGGTCTCTTGCACCTTAATGCGCAGGAGGGCTGTGTGCTCTGAACCAACAGCACTAGCTCTGCACCAGCAGTCAGGGAGGAGATGTTAGCCATGGCTGCTGTAGCTACACTGCTGCACCCTCAGCAAGGAGTTTTAGAGTAGGGGCCATGACTGTGCTGCCTGTGTGGGCAGGGGTGTTGTGTGGCTCAGGGACTGCTGGTTTCTGCCAGCAAGACTGGCCATGGATGGAGAGGGCTGCTCCAGGCTGCTTTCCTGAGGCTGAGTGATGGTGGGGCTGCCACATTGCTGTCACTGACATCCAGGCACAGCTTTAAAAGGATGAGAATCAGGACAAGGTTTTCATAACGCCTTTGAAGACAAGTCAGTTGAAGCAGCATTACCAGTGGTTTTATGTGTCTGCATTAGCCCAGCAGGCAATGGATGAACAGAAACCATATAACCTTGCTCTGGGCCCAGTGGTTGTGTGAGTAAATGCAGGGGTAAATGTATGACCCTGTAGAGTTGAGAAACTCAAGACAAGCTGAGGCAGAGCATGAAGAGCACAGGGTTTGTCCGATCTCCTCCCACTCCCCTTTTCTTTGAGAGGAGACTTAAAATGGCGGCATGTGTTTCAACAAAATTTCATTTCTAAAGGAGGAGAGTGATGAAGATATAGTTAAGGTGGCACAAAATACTGCTGCCCTGCTGGTCTTCATTAGGTTGAACAGCTCTGCTTGAAGAAGACAGATTATGTAGTGCTTCTTTAACTTGGCAGGTACCAGGTTCAGTCAGTGTTTTGCCAATTGCCAGGACCAACAGAAAGAACACAGACAGCAACAAAAGGCTCAGGCTTATTTTAGTGTCTACTTCAAGATGATACAGAAATAAAATGATCTGGTTAGTCAGAAAAGACAAACTTACTGTACTTCAGCTTTAAGCAGTAGCAGGAATAAGCAGAGTAATGCACCTAATCATTACTACATAGAAGTAACTATAGTTATTAAGAGAGACACATCACCAACTGCCCTATTAGTGCATTACCATCATCCAGACCCGCAGTTGCTGGGGAGCCCCAGTTGCAGCGAAGGTTTGGAGAACCTTTCGTGGCAATTGGGAAATCCTATGCAGTGTGTCCACTCATAGGTGAGGCTACCAAATTTGCTGCAAGTGGGGTCCAGATTTTATACCTTTGAATAAACAACTCTGGTTGCATAAGCAACCTTAAAAATAACTGCAAAAGTGGGACACCAGGTATTATTCCTCCTTATTGGGTTCCATCCAAGGTCGGCCAAGTCTGGGAGGGAGCTTGAAAAGGGGGTATCTCTATCTGTTTTGGTTTTAATCATGCATTTCTCAGGATAGCTGGGTGTCTGTTCTCACAGCTAATCAGCTAATTTCCCAGCAGAGAAAAATCCTCTGCTGGTTTCTGCGGGAGAAAACACTGTTTGGTTGTGAGATACATCCATATGCTAACTTTAATTCAGGGCCCATTCGCTCAGGCCCCAGCACTTCAGTCAGCCAGTCGTGCAGCTGGCTTTACAGCCCTGAACGGGATGCAAACCAGGCTCCTCGTAAGCCAGAGCTTGGGCCAGCAGCACTTTCCCCCATCAGCATTTTGGCACCCATCTGAAGCACAGAGCAGCAGCAGCAGCTGTGGAATGACATGGCAGTGTTAACCCTGCTGAGTGAAAGGGATTGGCCAGATAACGGAGCTTTTGTACTAGGTTGTACAGGTTTGTTTGCTGATAATGCCTGAAGGAAAACAAAAAACCTTGGGAAGAGTGCCTTGAGACAAACACAGGAGACTGCTAGGAGACAGAGTGCAGTGATGCTGAGGGTAGAGCAGAGGGCACCTTGCCCGTCCGGCCCAGCAGCCTGTGGCCAAGGCAGGGAACCTGGGAAGAGCAGGAGCTGGGGAAAGTCCAGTGTGCCCATCGTCTTGACCACACTCCCACCACCAGCGTGTAACGACCCAGATATTTCTTGTTCACCTATGTGGCTTTAAGCATCTAAGGCTATGCATAGTCCCAAGTCAAGTCATTGATGACCTACTCCCGTATTAATAAGCACTTTTTTCTCTTGGGCAGGACAGGGGCAGGGAATAACACAGAACACAGGTGTCCTTATTCACCTTCTTCTTACTGTATAGAGAGTTTTCATGCAAAAAAAAACCCCAAATGCTAACATGGACCACTTTAATGTTTTTGAAGACATCATCTGTCCTTCTTACAGAAAGAAATTAATTGAATTGCTCTCTGAATGCTCTTTCCTTGAATGCAAAACAGCAAGCTTATGTAGAAACCAACAGAACAGTACACTACTTGAGTAAGTTCACCAAATATTTTTCGCAAAATAGCCATGTCAGACCAAGAAATGCTGGTGCTTTTAGAAATGAGTTATCATTCACGTGAGAACCGAGTCCGTTAATTTCCATTTTATCAACAGATGTAACTGTAAAAAACCTTCAAAAATACATCATGCTAAGTATCTCCCAAATTGACTTTGAAGTTGAGCTGGCCACAGTGGCAGGGGTTCACCTGGTTCTTCTCACAGCCTTGTTGCTGGAGGAATGTGGAGGTACCTGGTGTCAGGCTTCTTGAGACCATGTGCTGGGTGTGTGGGGGAGCAGCTCATCTGACATCAGACCAAGCTGTTTGTACTAGCGAGGTTTTTAAACAGCCTCTCAGAGCAGGGCTGGGAAAAGTTGCAGTGTTGGCTACAGTCTATAAAAGAACAGAAGAATTCATAGTTTGCATTCTGCATGTTGTGCATGACAACCAAAAGTCAAGTAACACTGAGGATGGGCCACCCCGTCACCCTCTCAGTGAGGCATATACCACTCCTCCCCAGTATGCTTATTTTTTGAATCTCAGTTGCTGCAGCTGGCAACAGAAGATTTCAGGGATAATTTAAAAGAAGCAAGGAGGGCTGAACACTCCGGGCGAGAAGACATCACAAGCTGTTCTCTTTTAAGCTTAATCTTTGTAAGGTATTAAAATATGAGACAGAGAGAATGATTACCTATGTTTATGCTGATGATAGGAGCTCAGATTATAATAGAAGTATCTTCTATTGCTTAGCCTTAGTCTTGTGAAAGACAGAGTCCACTTTGTCTCATGCGAGAGTGCCACACTGCAATAGAGAATCTCAGGCTTTCCAGCTCTCAAAGCTAGTAACTGGTTTTTTTAATTCACTGTTTGTAATGGGTGTGGATGATGCGCCAGGTTTTAAAATCACTTTGCTGGTAAGGAATCATTCCAGCTACCTTTTCCTTGAAATCCTCCTGCCGAAGATCTGCAAATTAGTTTAATCACTATAGTTCTATTTTGTGTCCTGTAAGTGCTTAATGGAGCCACAACAGCATGTGTCATTTAGTGTAAAGAGGACAGCGACACACAGCACAGCTGTAGGACACACCAGGGCTGAGGATGCTGTTATAAAACAATCCCGTGGAAAGTGAGTCTAACGGAAGCTGTTCCTTTCACGTCTTCAACTCTTCAAACAGAGAGCATCTTCTTGACTGTGAAGTTCTGTGTAACGCAGGGGTGCTCCAGCGAGCGCCCAAACCCCAGCCTCCTCCTGCCTGAACAAGGCAACGGCCTGTAGGTGTCAGCTTCCTACTACAGGCTGCCATACACGCAAGTCAAGAGCTGCTGGTTTGTGTTTTAAATCAAAGCAACCTCACAGCACGCCTCTTTTACTTAAAAAGTAAAAATTAAAAAATCTCAAGTTTACTCTGTTCTTACAGATAAAAGAGGGAGAACTGAAGGCACATCACTGTCATATTTGTTTACCACATCCGTTTTAATACAAGAATTTCTGCGAAAGATAAACGTTTTAAATTATCAAAACCACGTGCTTTGCAGCCACTCCGAGACTTCGGCAGCTTTAGCCTTCTGCCTCTTTACGTGTTCATCACTTATTTTCCTTCACAATTGCAATTGGACTTCTAGAGGGTCACACACTATCAAGTAAAACATGACCTAGCACTTCTGTACCAAACCCAAAGGAGCTGTCATACCTTCACTCAAAGTATGAGAACTGTAGAAACAGTATTTTCTACCTTGAGTATTGTAATATGATGCTAATTATAAAAAATAGTTTAATATAGAAGAATTTGTTACAGAAACCTACTAAAAGAGAAGCGCAAAAGGCTATTAATTGCCTGTGATTTTGACACTGCTCTATTTTTCTGCAGGGGTGTGGGGTGAACAGCACTTGACTGCAGAACTGAAAAAGAACGGAGGGAGGGGTGGTGAACCACGTTTTAGAAGCAGTAGGTGTGAAGCCAGCTCTACAGAAGTAGGTCAGCTAACTAGGGGGAAACTTTTAAATCTACTGGCTGAATTACAAAATAGGACACTATGCTGGGATAAACAATTCATAGTGAGCCTCGCTCAAGAAAAGAAAAAGACGGCATTCACTTTACTATTAGATAAATTGCTTTGTGGCAAAATGCAGATTACAGGGAGTTACCAAGTTTAAAACATACTTCTTGTTTGTATGTGAGCCAAATGATAGAAACATTCATATATGAGCTAGATAAAACATGGACTTAAATCAGAGAAGGCTTACTAGGTACACTTTTACATTGCTTAATTTTCTGCATAAATTCAAAAATTTTCAAAAGGAAAGATTTGTTTCATGTGGTGGCTTGAAGTGAGCACAAATTCTGTAAAAATAGAAAGGCAGCTTGTGTACTTAGAATCGCACAAACAAATCACTCTGGATGAAAACTCAGAATACAGTTTTTCACTTAACTCTGAATTATGCTCTGTCCTTCCAGAGCCAACGCACAACCCAAGTCTACCTCGGTCTGTCAACGAAGTCACTGATTTCACCCAAGTACAGCGTTGTACTCAGCTCATGAGTTACACGGTAACTGAGGTTGGTAACTTCTGGCAAAGTAAATACAGTTCTTGAAAAACAACCCAACCCACCAAAAAAGCCCTAAAACAAAACCCAAAAAAATTTCTAAAAGCTTTTAAAAACCAATTTGTTATAAAAATAATGATCCAGGAAGTGTCTTGTGGTAAGAATATTTTATATATATTTTTTTTTACACTTTTAACACTTACAAAAACATTCAAACACAAAAAAATTAAATAACTTTGGAAGCAGAACAAGTCCTTCTGCCTACACACATACAACAATTCCAAGCTGTTGGCACAAAAAGTAATCCACATTCATAAAACCCTTACTACTATATCAAACATAAGTTAAGTAAATCATAGGCACTAGTTTATCAAATCTGTAACTCCACACTTCTGCAGTAAATCTCTAAACAGAGCCCCGTGATTTCATGATATCAATAAACGGGTAATGCACAAAGGCTTTCTAGTAAACAGACAGTCTTGTCTTTTCAGGAAGTCATTCGCTGTCTTTCAGGGGAGAACAGCAGAGAAAAGAATCTCTATAAAACTTAAGCTGAACTTACCCAAGTGATGAATTACTTAACTTAAGGAAACGTACGCAACAGTTTGATGCAGCCATGATAAAACCCCCAATATCGTCATCTACACTGATTTGCAAAATCTAAAAATCAATCAAGTATTTGATAAAATCCACCAATTAAAATCTTTGTTTCAGTGAAGACGGCAGCATTGCTTTGTAAAAGGCTGAACTGTTAAAATTCAGGCTTTAGTGAGGATATGTGCATTTGATCTAATCCTGTCTTCTGCTTAGTGAGATACTGACATCCCTTGCCCGTGCCAGCAAACGACACAAGGCCAGGTCAGTGCTGTGTACTGGCCTACTGGTGCAAGGTAGTTTCTTTACCCCTGCTGAAATCTTACTGAACTACTGTATGTTTGGTACCCTGACTTCAGAATGTCAGCACAGATCTCAGTCCGGAGCATGAAGTCATTCCTCAACCCAAAGTTTGCTTGAGTAATTAGAGCTGCAAATTAGTCTCCACTCTTTCCTATTTGGCTTCTTCCAGGTCAAGTAGTATTGCATGGCTATTCATCCAGGAGTATGTTAATGCTGGCCTAAAATTTGAGTGCTAGAATGTCAGGGTTGGTTATCCTCCGTGGTGGGAGTCAAAATGCACCAGCAGTTCCAAACTCAGATACTGTTGGGGTTGAAGGCTACCTACCGTCCAATCCAACTTGTAGTGTTCATCAGTCATTGCACAAAGGATATACCATTCACATTCTCTTACTTCATCAACTGTACACCCAAAATACTGAGAAAACTTCAAACAATATCCCTTCTGTTTAACTAGTCCCACCCAATACAATTTTAGTTACAAATAGTTTGCATGATATCTTCCAAAACAGAAACAATGGTTCAAATCCTAAATACATGAATGAGTTGTTCTGAGCAAAATGTGTTAGAATAAGTCAGAGCCACCAGAGGAATTTAATAGCTTGTAAACAGACATAGCAGGTTTCATACTCTGTTACCAGTAATGTTGAGATACACGTATGTAAGGCAAAGTACATATTTAAACACACTTACATGGGCAATATCTTCTGTAAAAATATTTACAATTTAAAATAAACCAATTTAAGAAATGGATGAAAGTAAAAAAATAGGATACAGAAAACTTCCTCATACCATGGAACATCACCTAAATGAATATCATTTGGCATCAAAAGTCAACTCATCACCTTAAAATTTGTATGTTACAAGTGCATAGTTGTGTTTCCTTCTCCTTAACTATCAGCATTTACAGTTGCTCCAGGCTGCAAGCATAGTGGTATGGTATTAGAACAAATTAACATTACAACTCGCTCCTTCCTTGTAAGGAAACCTGCTATTAAAAAAAAGTTTTCCCCAAATATTGAGCCATGTGTTAAAAATGTGGCTACAATAGCAAAGGCCATCTTTCCTGAGCCAGGAGCTTTAAGGTTAGAAAGATTGTACAACGGATACTGAGCCCTTTTGGCAATCTAACATGTAAGAGCATGTAAAGCTGATAAATCAACATAGGAAAGATGCAATCTATACTATTGCATTTGTGTGTGTCTGCTACATTCAAACCTTTAATGTTAATAAAAGCCATGGCTACTACTTACTGTTCTGCCTAACCCTCCAGAGTAACTCCTGATTCTTTCTGAAGGACGTCCGTACCACTTTCCCCAATGAGAATCTCATACAATTGTTAAAAGCAATGTTTCACTAGCACTGTAGCAGTCTGCAATCAGAATATTAGCCCTGATTAATGTAGACTTGTTTCAATAGTACACAATCACCGATCTTTCTGCTGAATTAAAACAGGCTGAAAATGAAGTTTGGGACAATGGAAGTTGACTATTATACTTGCTGTTTTTCAAGATGGGCATTTCTTTGGCATTCGTTAGGTTTTTGCCCAGACATTGGCCACTGTCATAAATGCTCATATTGATATATTTTTAGCAAGCAAGAAAAAACAACCTGGAACTGAGCGCAATTTAATGTAGAAGTGATTGTATGACCACCAAACATCTGATGTTAGATGTCATTAAAGTGCTGCTTTATAATCTCTGTCAGTTTGTGCTAATTATAGACAGAGAGGTCTGGAATTTTTACAAATCCCAAAAGTCATGTCTGAACAGTTTGTATAGTCAAGCTGTCTTTTAGCCTGGTGAGGAAGCATCCATGAGCACTGGAACTTTGCATTAAGCTTTGCAGTTCAGTAGCAGCCATCTTTCCAACTCTCGTCTTTTACGTTGCCATAGGTTTTGGGAGTGGGTAAGGATCTAAAATAAAATAAGACATATTTCAGTTTCATACATAACTGTTAGAAGTCTCCATCTACAATACATAAGAATTTAAATATTTTATAAATAATTGAAATATACACTTTGTTCCTTTACTTCTCTGCAATACAGTTTACTTAAGATAAACCCCAAAGTATTTCAGTTTTAGGTCCTGTGGTGTATCTTGGCAACAACCAAGTCAGAAAAAACATCTGCACGAACAGAAAACCGTTTGCTGTGATGCTCTGTGAGAATACAAACTTACTCTGCTGCCAACTAAAAGCAGGCCCTTTTTTCCAGTGATATATAAACAGGGAAATCCTTGTTTAGAGTATTACATTTTGCTTACATCAAAATCTTGACGTTAATAAATACTACATTATGGCATTGTGTACAGATACTGCATTATGTACCTAAACTTTCAAAAATAGCTGTGTTAAGTTTACTAAGAGGAACACTTTTCTATAAGAGAAGTTGCGATTTGGACAACCACACTCCACTCTGCTATCAAGAACTTCCTGTCAAAACCAACCGCTTTTTATTACACGAAGTTTCATACTGCTGACAGTGCAGACTCCGACTGGAAAACAGTCTGTGCTGTGACAGTCAGTTGTCAACTCCTGCCCAGCACGCACTGCAGAACAGAACTCTTCCACTTCACTATTTATGGCTGTTTTATCTTTTTTTACAGTACTGGAGACCAACTGTTTATCCATCCTGTTTAAGGAGATTCTTAGTATTTCTCATGAACGACTGCTTCTTTATGTCAGCTGGCTCCCACTTGACACCTTCAGGGAAAATGTCCACTAGCATGGCATTACGAGCACATATTCTAAATTATGCATCACTTCCTTCCGATTCCTCTGAAGACAAACTGTCCATGTAGCCTTTCCAGCTAATACTCACTCTCTCTTGTGGTTGTTTTCCAAAACACTCTGACATGAAGGAACTTCTACAGCTGGGTGCTAGCATGGAGGTTACGTTTAAGCTGAAAATTCTGTTTTGTCCTATAGGTTAACTGCACCGATTTTTACGTTAAGCTTAGCAAATGCTATGAACGCCTCCTCTGTCCTCACATGTTTACTTTCCTGAAGTTTCTAGCTGCCCAAGGAGAGAAACTCTTCTCACCATGGTACCGCTGCTTGACTTAAGGATTACAAGACGGAAATAGTTCTGACTTCTGAACACACCACTTAGTGGTATAAATACATTTTCATTTGCCAGATATACTTTGGTAACTTTTACCACAGCCCAGACTAAGACACTTCATTTACTTAGTTCAGTATCTTTCATCACTCATTTCACTCTCACTCCTTCACCTTCACTCTCTATTTCAAGAATCTTCTTCTCTCGGTCTTGCTTCAAAACTATTTTGGATAGGCAAATACTTCACAAGGTCTCCATTTCCAATCTAAAGACTTGAGATCAAAATAAGAATTGCAGGAAGGGGTAGCACAAATACAGAATGTACAAAATTCATTATGAAAACTTCAAGCTGCCATGTACTCACCTGCGAACAGGCTGTGCAAGTTTGCTGCGAGGCACTGGGATGCCCCCTGTAGAAGGGGCACTGGGTCTGGGCAAACCACTCCTCATCCCTGCTGTCCCTGCTGGTCTCGTAAGAGTAGCACTGTTAATACTGCTGGCAGGGCTGGGCAAGCCTGAACTCTGGGCTGCAAGAGGCCCTGGTGAAGAACTGCTGTGCGTCAGATGTGCGGCTTCTGGAGAAGCAGCTGAACCGGGTCCATGGTTACTAAATGCTTTCACCGGTTGTCGGAGAGCGAGGGGAGACGGCGCTGCAGGTGAGCGGAACTTACTTGAAGAAGGTACTGGAAAATAAAATACAGAAATTACTTTCAAGCTGAAGTTACAGTATAACTGAAATTAAAACCAGGAAATTGCTTTATGTGAATATTCAAACAATATGGAATGTATAATGGAATGCAGCCAATCAAGCAGCAATGAGAAACAGGAATTCAGATGTCCTCTGTCATGTGTTTTTGATATAAATCTAATGCCCCATTTGCTTGCTACAAGTATTCTCTGAATTTCTAAGTCATAAGTAAGGCTCTAATCATGATATCAGTCAGGTCAAAAGAAACAGAAGAGAATGTATTTGTTAAGAAGAAATTTAACAGCTTCAGAAACATGTGAACCTAGTTCCCATCCCGGAAAGAACATGTTGAAGAATACAATATTCTACTGTGTAACAGTCTTTAAATAGATTCAAAGTGCCTATTAGCCTTCAGTGATGAAATTCCGAGTGCAGAGCACCGTAGGTGTTTCTTTTATATTGTTCTCTTTAACCAAATCCATTGAATTAGAAGTCACCTAAAGATACGGTCTTATCCCAGATTTATTAGCTGATGGTAAAAAAACCCCCAAAAGATAGGGTCAGCCAACCCCCAACACCAAAGAGATTATGGGGCTGCTACGAAACTTAAACCAGACAACGGTAACAATTTATAGCCTTCCTCTTCTTACAAACGTTATCTAAATTATCAGTATAACTAATACTTGTATTAAAACACTGTGTATCTGAGTTAGTATGCAAGGTCTTTATCAAGTCCTTTCTTGGAAAGGTTAATAAGCCAGAATATTCAACAGTTCTTTGATAATGCCAAACCTTAAATGCAGTTCTTCAGGAGTATGAAAAATATTTTCAAATTATGCATCATGTAATCACTAAATAGAACACTTCAACTAATCCATCATCTTAATACTCAAATGGAATTTCACCAGCTTTTCAAATGGATTTGGGGAGGTCAGTAAGTCAACATGGAACAATCAAATCTATCAGGAAAGTACAACAAAAGCACATTTACATTTAGTGAATTTACATGAACTACTCTTTCCTCCACTGAACTGGTCTTTTTTTTTTGACACAGAGACCAAAGTTGTGTCTTCTTTGACAGATGTTGTACGTAAAGGAAGATGGTCCTTCACATAGCTTTTATTTTCATTTTACAAGGTAGATCCACTAAAAACATGAGGAGTGAGAGGAGAAGAGTAATGACAGGAATGTGACAGCCAAAATGGGGTAGAGGGGAAGTGGTAATATTCAGGATGTATTTTGAAACCATTTCACATAGGGCATGTCTTGGAAGATTAGTATGTGCCTCTTTACAGATACAAATTGGATTTGATTCCTTTCTGGATTATCCAAAGAAGGCCTTTTCCAATGAGAGTGATATCAAACAGCATGGAGCCACTCACAGGAAAAGCTGACAAAAAAAGTGGCAGAGATGTCAACAATACATGACAGCTGGTAAGTAGTGAGGAGAATAAATAAAACCCCTTAAAATAAAAACCTTGGCATCAAGCCAGAGGATGGATTAAGAAAAGCATTAACAGCAGAATGACTGGACAAAAAGAGCAGCAAAATGCTCCTAGGACTAAGATAGATTACACATTAGAAATTTCTAAAATGTGACATTGCCTGTAACATCGGTGCAATTGAATCTGCAAAATTTCCAAGTGATTCTATAGTGTAAACAGAGAGAGCTTTTATCACTGAACTTCTCATTACAACACCTTCTTGGAACTCAAATAAAGCATCATGTCAGCAAGACCCACAGAGCAATGCCAGTGTATAAAATCTGAATACAGCTTTGGGCCTCTTACAGGCACAACTGGGGAAAGGTTTCTAGGTACAGAATACAAGCAATGAAAAGTTGTAATTGAGAAAGCTTGTTGCATTCCCAGTGAAAGCATGCATCCAGTAAATTAGTCCTCTCCATTCTCTCCAGTTTTCTGTTGACCATATTTTACTATGTGTCCAACTTGAGCTGTAAATTCATAAAACATTTCCTGTCAGCACAGCATTGCGGACATTGCTGAGACCCGTATTCATTCTTATACATAAAGGAATTAATTGTCTTCCAATGTGCTGTGATCTCCAGAGGCGTCCACATGATGCAATCTCTGGCAAACTGCCTAATTATTCTCCTCTACATATGAAGAATTTTGTCTTAAGAGCATTTTTGGATATGTAATAAAACTCAGTTTGGCCCATCTGTAAGATGGGATCACAATGAATGAGGTACTGCCTTAGTCAAAGACTTTGATAATTTTATACCCATGTGCAGTACTGAGCTGATCCGTGTTTAATAAAAACACGTAAAAGTGTAAGGGTGGTGCTTAACAAGTTTATGCAACTCCATCTCCTTAGAAACTAAACAACTAGAACCAACTACACTTAAAACATCTGGCAACAATAAAAATAAATGGCACTGTGCAGTCATGACATTTAGATTTCCCATCCCCTCTGGATTCTGTCCTGGATCGTGGCCAGGGAGCAAAAGATCCCCACCTGGCAAAGTGGGATGCTGTGAAGCTACAACCTTACCTGGCTTGCACCCCAAGGCCACCAACTTGAAACCAGAATCAATTTTAATACAGTTCTTTAATCATAACCATCACGATGAGAAGATTCAGACCAATACAAACAGATGAGATAAAATGATGGGAGTAAACTGTTCTGTCATCTCAGTACAGGAGAGACATGGACCTGTTGGAACAGGTCCAGAGGAGAGCCACAAAAATGATCAGAGGGATCATTCTCCCTAGGAAGGAAGTCTGGAAGAGTTGGGATTGTTCAGCCTGGAGAAGAGAAGGCTCTGGGGAGACCTTATTGTGGCCTTTATGTACTAAAGGGGGCCTACAAAAAAGACAGGGACAGTTTTTTTAGCAGGGCCTGTTGCGACAGGACAAGGGGTAATGGCTATAAACTAAAAGAGGGGAGATTCAGACTAGATACAAGGAAGAAATTTTTTACCGTGAGGGTGGTGAAACACTGGCATGGGTTGCCCATTGCCCAGAGAGGTGGTAGAAGACCCATCCCTGGAAACATTCATGGTCAGGTTGGATGAAGCTTTGAGCAACCTCATCTAATTAAGGATGTCCCTGCTCACTGCAGGGGGGCCAGATTAGATGACCCAAACCATCCTATGATTCTGTGATCTGACTAATACTGTCATCCAGCATCTTATACTGCTGTATAAGCCTTAACAAATATGTTACAGTAAGGTAGAGTTATTTCAATGTATTCTGAACTGTTTTACACAAAATGGTAAAAAAAAAAGCCAACATCTGCGTGTGAAAGATGTGAAGCTATGCAATGAACAGTATTTTAAGAAACTAAAACCAATTGTTGTTCATAGTTGTTTGTTCCTTTGAAACAAAAGTCTTGTTTCATTACTGCATAAAGCTTCTATACCTGTGAGAATCTCAGATGAGAAGCAAGTAAATCAACACATCAAGGACTATAACAGCAAATAACTGAAAAGGACATGTTGGGTTCTCATTTGCAGTAAGGAATGACAGTAGCTATAAACTGGAATATGTAACTGGCAGTGCAACATGCTCACACTGTAAGGTTTAATAAAATTTTACCAGTAATATCAATGTAAAGAAAAGTTAACTTTCTGTACATTTCCTCAGCTCCAGCCTAGGCCATCCACCTCAGGCATGGCCAACAGGAAAGACGGCACAGAAAACTCTGCAGAGGAATCAAGATGGTGGTCTTATGCCAAAGCAGAATATTAAGAGACTTTTTATCTATTGGGTATGAAATACTATGAAGACTGTTAGAGACCTCCTATTAAACCATGTGAATCTGTTTCAAAGTCATTGTACTTTGCTAAAACTTTCTGCATGGAATGAAGTTGACTCAAAGAAGTTAGCGTTGCTACACCACTGAGAGAAACATGCATTCGGTCAGCCACCCTCAGTACCTGCACGAAGGACTCAGACAATCCTCACGGGATTCTACCGTACACAGAGCTTAAAAACTTGTCTCAAGTGAACTATGAACTTAAAATTGAGATCTTCTAGAATGTAATAGGCAACAGGAGCAACTATGCTTAAAACCTAAACTCATAAACTTGTTTCATCTTAGTAGTGAAAATGATGCAGATACAAGGCTGACAATTAAAAACAGTTAAAACTTTACCAACTGGATTAGAGACTCAATATATTTCATTTTCTTCTAAAAAGAAGCCAACTTCACCTTTTAGCAAGCTGAAGTACTACATACAATAGTCTCCAATTCCTTGAGAGAAAAAGAAACAAATCTGAATTACTGCGTTGGGGTTAAACTTACAGTTTTGAGAGGAAAAGAGAAAGTGCAAGCACCTGCACATGTAGGCACAAAACAAGTTGACATTTTATGCTCATCTTTTCAAGGACAAACTTGTTAGCTTTTTGTTTCCAGTGTAAAGGATGGTATTTTCACTTGCCTGCAGATTTTTGCACAATAAAGAAAAGAATTATTTTTACTTTTGTTTTAAAAACTGCACTTAGCAATTTAAGAAATTCCTATCCAAACGTAGCCCTAATATGGATTCAGGAGTCTACTTTTCTAATCCAGATTTCCTTAAAATACACTAGAAGTCAACAATCCTTGGATTTTATCTCAAAATCCAATTTAGCACTTTTTCTCTTATATAAGGCAGGGTTGTATTTTTAGTGTTCAGACCAAAAAGTTAACTCTCATACAGCAAGGATCACTTGGTTAATCTTGACATGCAAGAGGAATTTTATTAATCTAGAGTATGTGAGATTTAATGCAGGTGAACAATTATCCGAGATTTGCTGGAGCTTGATAAGAGGTTGTAAATTAATTACCTCCTTTTGTAGATGGAGTTTGAAGAAACTGTTTGGTTTTGAAGGCAGCACGAGGCAAATTTTTCTGCCTTTGCAGAGCTGTTGAGAAACAAGAAGTGTTATATTTGTCTAAGAAGATATGAAAACTAAATTTACTGGGAATTTCAGAATTGTATCCACTTGTAGAGCATCAAGGAACAGAGTGAGTAAAACACTCAAAAAGCTGTAATGACGGTGGAAGTAGTAGGGTTTTTTAAATGGTGTGTGCTCTTAATGGCAGAGAGTTAGAGGAGCGTGTCAGGAATTTTGCAGTGCAAAATGCGCAGATTCTGTAAGAGTAAAGCTTCTTGAAGGGCAAAAAGCCCAGAAAAGCAAAAAAAAAAAATTAATACACCAAAGGGAAAACAAGCCACCTAGCAAACATGCTACAGCAATGAGTGCAAGATTAGATCCAAAGATGAAAATTAAATGGTCGTATTTGACTTGTCAAGACTAAACTTTTCATTCTAAAGGAGTTTAAAAAAAATTCTAAGACTACACAAAAGCATAAATCTTTGACTATATGTAATCATAATAAAAAATGGTGTTTTTCAGTTATGCAAACATAAGCCATTTTGAGAGATGTCTGGGGTTTTTTCTCTTCAAAAGGGTATGCAAGAGGACTCAAAACAAAGATACAACACTAAGAATTAGCAGCTGCCAGCATGTAGACAGCACAACTTTTTTATTGCTGCTTTGCTCCTGCCTTTTTTCTAGTACTTTTCTAAAGCTGACACTGCCTTGAAATGACCTCACTGTCTACCAGTTACCAAGAGAGAAGCCTGCATCCCAAGAGCTGCAGAATCTTGGCAAGGAGAGAATTACCTATTGCCAGAAGGAACGCATCGACTCAGCGTATTTCCACCGCAGCATATTTAAGGGGGGGAAGGAGGAAAGTAGTCAATGAAATAAAGCTCTGCCTACACAAAGGCTTTGTAAAATTATAATGTATGAGTAAGTGTCTCTCCTCATTTCAGTGTATGGAGTTTTATACCAGCATGAAACTCACTGCGCTAGCAAGGAAAATTTCCATAGTGAAAAGGAAGAAAGACGGGGGAACAGCTGTGCACAAAGATCCTGACCCTCAGTGAGGAAGCTCAGTAATCCTATCACTAACTGGTGAATATCACTATAAAAAAAAGTACGGAAAGAACAATTAGAATCCTATTAGATAATCCTTTTCCAAACTTCATAGCATACAATAGTTGCCATCACCTTTCCTATCCTTCAGTCAGTGCAAAATTCACAGTGTTTTGTGAACTCTAAAGTTAAATCATGTGTTTTACCTTCCTTCTGAACATGTGACTAGATGGTCTATTCATTTTAGTTCCAATAACTAAAACCTGTCATTTTCAAGAAACAGCAAAAAAAAAAGTTTTATGTTGTTTATAAACACACGAAATGTTTATAAACATGATCAAATGCTGCCTGTGGCTATCAAGAATACAAAACCCATTCCTGCCACCAACTAGACTCCAATGCAAAAAAGCACGTGGCAACATGCAATCCTTATTCAATGTCTGGCACATGGTCTTGCTATAAACTTTTAAGGCCTATCCATGAACAGCCAATTAAGCACAGTAAGATGTTTAAAAATGAGCACAATTCCTAGGAATTTAGTGAGGCAGACCACTGGCCAGAGTCTTTCTGTCCACAAATATTCCATTATACCATTTCTTACTGAATCAGTGTTTTTATTATATCACACAAAATGAAGAACAGCTTCTTCCTTCATATTTATGATCTTGAATTTAGTTTGCTCTAATTCATTCAGTTAGATTTAAATGTGTCATTGTACATGGCACTAAGTTTACTCCCCCACCATTATTTACACTACTTGCAAGTCAGAGATGTGGGATGATACAGAAAGCATTTAAAGCATATCCATCAAATTCCTTACTTCTCAATGGAGACTCCAGGAAATGGAGACTCAATAGCTAAACAAGTCTGTGCACTGAATAACGGCAAAGAACTTCAGGCAGTGCTATTTGAGCAATGCTGAGGAAACATGCAGTTTGAGATAAGCATGGAGTGCATGCTTATCCACACTACTTGCTGCTCTTGAAGTGCTCCGTATGCTAGTACATCACCTGTCAGAAATGGTGCAGGCTGAATACACGTAGTTACGTTTACTTCTGATCAACTGAACTGGAATATGTGTTTTCTTTTACTCCGGACATGCCAAACAGCTGGATCTTGGCAAGCAGACTAGTTACTTTACTGATAGTTTGAAAAATCTACAGCTTTGCTCTGTGAAAGAGTATTATATTTAACTCTGCTTAAAGGTTTAACGTCCATGTGCTAATAGTGCCAGGTAAGTGCAAAAGCACCACACACAATCCACTAGAAAGCATGTAGCTCCTACGTGGAGGCCATCCTAGTTCTACAGCTTTGCACAATCTGTGTGGTGAAGGACCCAAATGCAGAGACTTCCCATCATTCTAACACTCTGAAAGATACCTATTCCTCAGAGAACACAAGTATTACTGTATATTCCATCATTCTAAGGTGAAATATTTAATAGTTTTCATATTAAAAAGTCCTTTCTGCATAATCACATAGAAAATCAGATATAAATGAAGATTCCAATAGTTACAACTGCTATTTAATTCAATCTCTTTTCAAAAAGAAACTGGATTTTTCACCACATCATAGCTAAAACTTAAAATGCCAAATGTTTTCATGTTTTATAGTTGCACCTCTAAATATAAGTGTCTTCCCTCTACTCTTTAACCCAGTCCATACAATTTGCCTACGTAACCACAACAGGAATTGTCTATTCAGAAACTTACTGGATTCCTAACTCATTTTTGAATGCCAGCAACCATAGCAAGTTCAGTTCTGCAGCCACAGCAAATGTGCAAGTAAATTATAAACAGCAGATCTTTGATGAGGAGAAAAGTTGTGACCTTGGGTGGCAAGCCAGCATCCTTGCAAAGGTAAGCTCATGCAAAACTAGCAGGTGTATGAGGAAGCTTCAAATCCCAAGACCCAGAAGTCATAGCCAAGGAAAAACAAAAATTTGCTGCAATTTAGCAGTGCTCTGTGCAAGGCAACAAAATATAAAATAAGAAAACAAAATGTATACAATAAAAAGGACATGATTCTGGAAATTTTTATACAATGTACAGTTATGCAGAATTTTTTAAAATTCAGACTAAGCAAAGATACTTACTCATTGACTTCATACACAAACCGTTTTACGATTGTCAATAGCAAGACTCTGACAAACATCTGTAAGAGCAGGGAAACTGTAAAAGCTAGAAATCTGGGCTTTATTAGTGATACTTAACTTACATTTAAATGTAAGTTGGTCTAGACTGGTTCACATTTGGGGAAAGACTCCCATGAGATGTAAGCAAATTTACCTATATTTCTGGGATTCTCAATTCATCCACAAGTTGAAAAAAATTATATATGTATAAACATAAGGCACTACTTTGGCTCCTGCAATGAAGTAACTCACTAAATATTGAATATTGAGAATTTTGCTGTCCGATCTTTCCATCAAGTTTCACTGTGAATAGACTTTTACTCCTGGAAATAGCATTCTAGACAACTACGCTGCCCTGTGGTCTTCCCTTCCCAATTCACTCCATTCTAAAAATGCCAAATAAAATCTGTACAGATTTTCGCTAACAATATTTTTTCCTTCATTTTCTTTCAAGTTATTTTGATTATTCCTATTATCACAAAAATAACGCAGTTGGGACAGCCGGCTGTCCAACTGCTCTGAGTGCTTTTCAGTTTGAAAAGCCTGCCTAACAGAACAGTCCTGCATTTGAACAACACACATGCCCTTTCAGTTGTAAATCCCACCTTCTGCGCCTTTGTGAACAGTGGAAGAAGGGGGCAAGGTGAATGGATGCTGGAGTAACCTATATGAACAATCACAAAGTCACACTAGCTTCTTTGACTGCGGTATCACACACCCTGGACTGACCATCCACGCAACCCTTACACCTGGTCCAAGTCTATAAAGACAGAAATGTAGTTTTTGGCATGGCCTGTACTTCTTAACTGGAATTTATTATTTATGTATTTATTTATTTGGATGTGTTAACACACTGATTTGAAAGGACCAGTTAACAAGGCTAACTAGGTATGCCAGTATGCCTTTACTGTTCAATGGGTAAAAAAGAAAAATTTTAAAAAATCAAGTTTCATTCACAAATATTATCTTACATTTCTTGTCAAATATTTAGATTACTGATGAACTTTTATCATATAACTTTTATAGTTCAAAGCTCTACACACAATAATATTAATAATGTGTTCTTTCCTTGAAAATGTCAAACAAGGTTATTAAATTCTGAAACTTTTTTTTTAAAATAAAACGGTCAGGAAACATTTAAACAACAGGAACTGTCAATAATGGGATATAAAGAATCATTGGATATTTAAGTTGCATTTGCTTTGGCTTCTTTAAGGTCACCATTTTCAAGAGACTTGTGAGATTAGAAGCATTCTCATATCAGCAGTTCACTTTTGGACAAACTAGCAGCCACTAGCTCAGCAGTGGGCTACTTTTATTTCCTAGGACACAGGTTCATCCAAACCTTTTCTGAGAAGTAACTGACGCTTAAAAAAAAGGAAATAAAATCTGCAACTGAATGTAAAATTTCCAGGTGACAAAACAAATGAAGAAAAGAAACTGCAAACAAGAGTTAAACTTGCATGAATGTTTTCAGATCAGGTTTCACTTTAAAAAAAGCAATGAACATCACCTAAGTACCTATTTTCATAGCCTAGTAAGTTTTTGTAGTCCGAAAATAAGATTCAGCAGTACACAGCATTATACCTTCTGTAAATCACAGAAAAGAAAAAGTTTCTGAAATGTCTAACTACTCTATTTATACTGTTCATAGTATTTCTACATCCACTTTTAGGAAACTGTGAATGATACCTTAATAAGAGATCAGACATTCTTGAACATCATCGGTATGGGATTTTGTGTACCAAAAAACCAGATTCACACAGGTATGATTAAAAATCAAGATTAGCATCTCCAGTGGGACATGCAATTTTTCTCTTTGTCATGAAACTGGCTTAATTCTGAAATATACACTGTAGTGTCATTAAGGGTACTTACTGGCTGAGGCTTGAGGTTGAATGCGAGGTATTCCTCCATTTGGCACTTGGAAGTTTGAGTCACTTCTGCTGTTTTTCACAGACTCAGCTTGGATGCTAGATGTCCTGGACAGGTTTGGAAGACTACGCCTTAGTTTTTCTGTATGAAATAATACAAAGATACCACAACATGTAGTCTGATGCTGGACAGAATTCAGGTTATGAACCCATAGTTGAACCTCAAATCTAACGGATGCAAAATGTTAGCCATATAAAACTACACTGCAATTTAAAAGCGTATTCTTACATGACGGTTCTTCCATTGTCTTGAATGAATGTTCTACATTATTCTCAAATCTATCACACACAAAATATTTGTATAAAAAAACCCTACATTTTTCACTTGTGCTGTAAAAAGTCAAGCATAGTGTGTTTTGAAATTGAAACATACCTGGATTATGATTCACAGAAATTGAATAGCCAAACCTAATCTGCAGTTTTGCACAGTTTTCGAAGTCTTTACCTAGAAAGTTATTTATAATACAGAATACTTGCCTGAAGATTAAAATCATAATGCTTATTATTTGAGCCAATTTTTGGGACTACCTATCCAGTCCCATATCAACACATTAAACAAGTAAAAGCCACACACTTAGAAGAAAACTTCATACAAAGCATTCAAAGTTATTGAAGTGTCCAGTTATGCTTCATCTTTCACATGGCTTGACCATCTACTCAGCTAATATTGCTTCTTCAAAGGTCTACTAAAATTTGTACCATTGATCACAGAGTACAAAAAGATGCCATTAAATATTTCTCAAATCTAATGACATTCTGTGTATCTCCAACCCATGCAGAGCTGGGTTGATGACATACTTTGGATAGAAGACTGCAGATGCCTTGTCAGGATGAGTGGCCAACCTGATTCTGTAGGGAAAGGCAGGAAAGAAGTGTGCTAAGCATGCATGAGCACTAAAGATGAAAAAAAAAGTGAGAGTCTTCAAGTATTCCTACAAATGCACTTCTTGGACTTGGTAGTTCGCATTGCTTTGCACCGCAGTTAGTACCATTGTTGAACTCTATCAGCTAAATTTCCCTCTAACCCTCTAGAGAAAAAAAAAAAGAAATCCCGAACAACTTTTTATCAATGTTGGATATCAAGGCAACATTCAACTGCACAAAAACCATTGCACGAGAATTCCCTGGAAGTGTTTCAGAAACACATGATTGCACACTCTATTTTGATCCCTCTGGTATGTGGGATACCAGCCTTTGGTGCCTTGCCTCTCATGGGATATTTTTGTTGTAGCTCATCTAGCATGCCTTAAGACTTTCATGAAAAGGATGGAAAAGGAATTTTCAACTAAGTCACAATATAATTGATTAGCTTTTGCGTTGTACATTTTCCTACATATCTAGAATTTCCCCAAACCATTATTAGTAGATGATAACTAAACTAACTCTTCTAAAGATGTTCTTGAATAGCTAATTAAATTTGCAGGATTATCTTCCCCAAAAGCTCCAGCCTAGCATGCTGGTTCTCCTGATTAGAAGTCTAAAATTTCTTAGTCAACGAAATTCTGTTAAGTGGCATAGATGTCTTTGCTATATTAGTGGGGAAAAAAAAAAACCCAAACAACAAAAAAATACCCAGCAGAAAATAAACTGTTTAAAAATGCATTTCTACATCATCTCTACAGAGAAATTTTGCATCCAGCTTACCTAAAAGATGAAAAAAATAAGGTGGATTCTTAATTTCTAAATGTATATTCTTTCTGAAGTAAGACTTTACCTGCCAGATGACAACTACATTTGTTAAACTGGGAATATGCTTGTGAAATTTCAGCTCAGTTAAAGGAGTTTCTGCCAGATTGCTACCAGGAAAAAGTACATTCAAGAAGCAAAAATCCTATCAGGAGTACATTATTTTGTTCTACACCAAGACAGCATAATTGCGGCAAGTTTATAGCAAGCTTTATTTGTTATTATATGCAGGAGTTTGCACATCTTTGAGATATGTAAAATGTCCAACAAATCCATTACTTAAGTACTAATATTTTTAAGGCTATGTTAATGCTCAAAGAGTCTAGAGTCCTGCACTGCCAGGAGAGATCATCAGCTATCTCCCAAGCTTCAGACATGCTTAAATTGCCATGTTACTCTTATCTGGCCACAGTTACTGTCCCTGCATTTTATTCTGTCATCTGTAAGGTCCAGCCCTACTGGTGAATGAGTTTCCCTTGGGCTCTGGCTTATTTTAGTGCATTTGCCTGCCAAAGATAGAACTCGGTCACCACAAAACTCAATTACACCCAGAGTGACTGGATAACATCTAAGGCTTATATATATTTATCAACTCATCTGACTGCAAGGGTTCCCCAGCAGAACTTAAGGTTCACTTGCTCTGATTTTCTTCAACAACTGACATTAAACCATGACGTTACACTGCATACTGACCAAAATCCTTTACAGGAACTACAGAACTACTTGTGCAATGAATTTGAGACAGAGCTGTTTACCTTCACTTTTGACATTACTAGTCTGCAAATCTGTAGGATGGCCTTGAAGTGAAAGACGAGGTTGCTGTAAACGGCTGATCATAGGTTGGGGTGACACTCTACTGTATTCTATGCTTCGAGCAGGTGATCGGGAGCGAGGTGAATTCCTTGGAGATTGTTTTGGTGAAGGCCAGGGAGAACTACGAGGTGATGGTGAGAACCTGTTAACAGCAGGGTGCACGGTATGATGCATGCCATCTTCTTCATCTTCTAAACTCTGTGCATCGAGTTCCTGATCGCTGAATGTGCCTCGCCTTGTAGAATTGCAAGAAGAACCAGAACTACGCCGAGAAGCAGTTGCTGCATACTCTTGGCGGAGGCCTGGCAACAATGAGAACATTGTTTACTTGCCTCCAGCCCACAAATGGTTCAAAGCAGAGACAGTGCATACAAATATCTACCCACTGCTCAAACTCAAATTTGACTCACCTTAACTCCTTTTGAGACATTAAATTAATTCCAGATTAGTACCAAAAAAGGTTATCTACCAGCTGATAATGTCTTGAAATAAGTAGGTGAGCTCATTCCTTCTCCTACAACACCAATTATCAGATTAGGTGTGCTGTGTACTTTTTCACCTCCTCTCCCAGGTTAGATACTAGCAATACAGGCTACACCCTAACTTCGATATGATGTAACATCCCATAACAATTATAGTAGGTACAATGAAATGTCTCTTGCAATGTATTAGTAAATTTAACTAAAAAGCTGTATGATAAGCTACCTCTAGAGAAACTAAAGTTATTAGACCAGTGGTCTCCGATACCCCAGGGAGAAAGCAAAACAATCCACTGGAGTGCAGGAAAAAAAAAAAAAAAGTACTACTATTAATGTATTTTAAATAGCATTTATTTCATCTTTATCTCATACTTTAAAAATTTATATTTTTGTTTACATTTGTGTATGTAATATAGTACATGTATATAATCTATCAAAAAATATACATATGGTGGGTGGTTTGGGGGTTTGTTTGTTGTTGTTCCCCCCTGCGTCCCTCCAATTGTTGTTGTTTCCCCCCCCCCACTGTACACAAAGTCTGGAGACCACCTAGTTGGACAATTGAAATGACTACCACTTTCTGCAATCTCACAGGGACAAAGAGACAAAGCCTCAGCTAAATCAATAATACAACCCAGACATCTACATAGGTGCTTTTCTTAACTATTCTTTTCCATACTGTCTTTACATTTTGGTTATTTAATTCATGGTTTAAGCACTGATATCAACAAGACTGGATTACATCAGGAAGGCAGATATCCCCCGAGAAGACTGGTGGCAGGCAGTAGTCCAATCTAACGACCATCTTTTAGCATATACTATATGGTACAGATTCATACTCTCTAGCATTTCTTTTGTCCACTGTTCCTAAAGAACACTTCTGCACAGCAACTTCCTTTCCATATCCTGGAAGCAGAAGTCCTTAGCCAGCCTCCTCAGGAGAACTACATTTGTACACCCACAGTAGAATCCAGACCCCTTTTCCATGCCTGCTAAGCAAGTGCTACTGCAGTTACTCATTTAAAAAAAAACCAACAGCTCCACTTTGTTTTCAGGATGGAAAATACTTACTTTCTTCCTGCATTCGTGCTAAAATTTGCACATCTGTAACATCATTTAGTTTGTAATTAGACCCAATAGAGTCTTCATCCATCTCTGATGCACTTAATTCACTGTCCAGAGAGGACTGTGGACTTAATGGAGGATTTCTATCTGCTGAACTTTTAAGATGACCTACAGAAAGAAAATGAAGTAATAGAAAATGTAAAAAAAAAAAAAAAGGCACAGAAGACAAGCTTTATTTCCTTTCCTAGTGAAAAAACCCCCACCAATCCCTAAACAGATTATGACCAAGACATTGAGTCTGACAGATCATTTGAACCATTTCTTTGTGAACATCAGCTGAAAATACACTTTACACAAGCAGAGCTTAGCCACTACCTTCTAAAATCGAGCAACTTCATAAGATCATTATAATGGTAGCAAAACACATTAATGACAAATAATCTTGTCTACTTGTACCAAGTTTTGACTGCTATGAAGTCTGCACAGCTGTTACAGGAAGAGCAACTACATACTTTTATTCTTGTCTCTGCACACTACCTTGTAAGACATAAATTTGACTATATATCTTTCTTGACAGTAAGGACTTGCCGATCCAATGAATATTGGTTCAGCTTGGAATACTTAGAATACAGTTTATCTGAAAATACTATCTGGTCTATGTACACACCTTTGCTAAACCATAATATATCCCATTTGCTGTCTTCTGGCTGGCACTCCATTGCCAGTTACATTTCATCTCTCTGTCCCGCAGGCAGACACAGCAGTGTGGCACACAGCACACAGCAGACCTACACAGGTTAAAACACGACCTGGGTAATGGCTCTGGTGAACATACTCCAGTGCAGGCTTCTCTTTACAAGCCCACAGTGAACTACAGGTAATTGAACTGTCAACACAATGTTTTTTCATCTTCCCTGCAAGCTAACTTAAGTTGAAATATATATAATAAGCTAACGTTCTGACTTCATAGCAGAGATATGTTCCAGGCATCAATTTTTCAGATGTGAAGGAAGTGTCTATGGCGCAGAATAATAGCAGAAACCATTGCCAGAAGTTAGTGTTTGCATTGCTGACTGCAAAGCCTCATGGAATGCCTTTAATTAAAGTACATGCTCCTTGCTTAGATTATATTGTTCACCTCTCAGAAGTACTGATGGATGCATTGTATACCAAATGTTTCTGTTAGTATGCAATAGGGTAGTTGCAAAGACTTTACAACTACCACCTTTGAACACTTACCGTGCAACTGATATCTCAGTCAATTACAGAGCCAATTCTAGAAGCCACTTGGGTATGTTGGGACTCCACAGAACTAACTCCACCTGTTTTGGTCTGACTGCTAAGACCCACCAGTGATTTTAGTGACATGGACATCCAGAGGAAACATTTTAAATGTAACTCATACCAGACAGTCTGTAAAAAACCTCTCCTAAAAAGCTTAAATGTTGCATGATGCAAACTTCCAACAAAAGACTGACAGAAGTTTTTGGTCTCTTTCTTACTACAGTTCAATGCAAAGGTAATCTATGACAGCACAAGAAGGAAGAAAGGGAGAGACCAGACACTCAAAGACACACTAACCTGAGGTACCAGGAGGTATGAGCTGCTTCACTAAAGCAGATTTCACTGGTGTTGAGGAGGGAGAGTTGAAACCACTGCTGTAGGGGCTACTAGTATTTGGACTACAGGAGCTCGCGTAGCTGACAGCACTGAAAGGGCTGCTGTACAAACTCTGTCTCTTGAGAGCTGTGCGAAAGAGGAGAAAAGAGACAAATTATACTGAAGGAAGCAAAGAAAAATAATGCTACATCTTATCTTCAGTGTGATTTAATTGCTATACAATTCAAATAGAACATCTCAGTCACCGCAAAGTTTTTCAGCTGATTTCTTCTAGATACAAGCATAATGTGGAAAGCAAACTGACTGTAGGATTATTCCCTCCTGTATCACTCCTGTTCTAATGCTTTGGGACTGTTATGTCTGTAGGCTTCAATCCCATATGTAATATAAGATCCAAAATTGTGTAATATTGCAAATATTTCAATGCTAGAGTATTTTCACATTAATTTTAATCACTGGCAAACATTTTCAGTATGATACTGAAATTCTGCCTGTTGCCAGGTGTATGATTTGTATAGTTATTTAAAATACTACTTTGTTCAGAAATTTACATTTTATTTTAATGTAACAGAAAATGGAACTTCAACGGGCAAAGTAGGAACCAGAAGAAATTTGGTCACTTTGGTAAAACCAGTTCCTTCATTGCCAAAGGTATTGTATTTTACATACAATTTTAAATTGTATTTTAACGAAGATTAAATTAAATTACAAAACATTAAACCAAAAGCCAGGGACTCAAACTTTGATATGTAAACCTAGATTAAGTTGCAGCTCACCTAGCTGCAAGAAATTAGACTCTTTAAGGGTTGGCAGTATTGAAACTATGCATATATATTATAAACTGACAAGAATAGGCCTAGCAAATATCTGGCAATACACTCAAAAGGTTCTTAAAAAAAAATCAGAAATTAAACTATTCAAAGAGTATTGTGTCACGTTTATGTTACTGAAAAAGGGCTTCAGTTAGTGGAGTAATAATCAGGCTACTAGTAGTAGTGGACAAAAAAAAGGAAGGAATTGAACTCTAATTTGTTTACTAAAAGTCCTTTGATTCAGTGTAAGATTTTTTTGTGTTTGTTTTGACATTGCCAGAAGCCAAAAGACACTACAGTTGCATCAAACGCTGCTTTCAGCAGCAAAGTCTGCTTCAGCTCTTCCTCCTGTCCCACTCTGTTCTTGGTCACTGCCTCCTCAGTTATTCAGTACAAGCAGAGGTGGGGTTGCACTACGATCCAGCCTACTAAATTGGGTCTAGGTTAAAAAACATCTAGAGTATTCTAACTAATTGCATCAGTGAATTAGTTTTCAGTAGTGCCCAAAAACCTGTATCATCCAACCACTGGATAGCAGATTCAACACAGTGGTAGAAGCAGCAGAAATTAAAGCTGACTTTGCAACAGATTCCCTAAATTGCACCTCACGTTAATTGCACCTCCCTTCCTGGAGTCTACACCAGTTGGTATTACTAGCACTTTAATCAGTGGAAAGACAGTTGCAGTCAGAGGATGGAAAGTTCATATTTCAGCTTTTACTACAAGTCTTAAATGATATGCATCAATTCCAGGAATTAGTGAATTCTACCAAGCGTTCTTGTGGTATCTCCAGTTTGAGGGTGTCAGAAGGGAAGTCTCCATTTTATTACAAAGCTCAGTTAACAAAGTCAGTCATTACAAGTCGATTGTATTCTGGTTGACTGCTGAGATGACTCCTTTAACAGCAAGTTCTTCTAGCATTCACTTATGAACCCCAACGCATCCATTCCAAATGAGTATTTGTTCTCATGCAAAAAAAAATTTTACTTTTCCTCTCTTGATGAAAATGACAGTAAAAAAACCCGTCTAGACAACAGTTCTTTATATAGTACTTATTACACAGACAAGTATTTTAAAATATGAACCACAAATTAGGAAACAAGTGTGCTACTGTATAACCTTCAAAACAAGCTCTTTGTACATATCCATAGTGATACAAAAGATTTGATCACAAAGATTTCTTTAGATGAAAGGAAGCATACATTTGTTACATATAAGAAGTACGCTCTGGTACACTGTGACAGTTTACATAGTGCAGCAGTTTTAATCCTCACTAGTGTGAAATTCTACTTTCCCAGCACTATTTTTTCCCTAGAAAAAAAGCTGGATTTAAACTGTTTTCCTGGCCTAGAATTCCCAGAGTTTCTCCAACAGGGATTTCTGTATGTTAAGAAGACATTATTTTTATGACTGGAGACATGGTCTTTATTAGGAGTGTCAAGACAACATCAGTAAGACAGGTAACTAATTTTAACATTAAAATTATGCTCTATTAGATGAAACATTGGCTTACAAAAGATTACAGAGCTTTTGAAACAGCAGAAGGAAGGGTGAATGATCCACATTATTTAATGTAGATTTTCTTTTATAACACTCAGAAACAGTATGCAGCATCTAATTTAGTCAATATTTGCTTAAATTGGTCTTGAATCTATTTTGCTCTAGAAAACAGCAATAGAAAAATTGGAGTGCAGAAAACTCATGCTTACATGGTTCAGAAGATCTAATGCATGAATCAGGTCCAATTTTTCCAAATGCTGGAGACCTGATATTTGTTTTTGTTACAATTAAGTGACATAGTCCTCACAGTAATTCAAACAAATAATTAGTGAAGTTTATTAATTGAGACCAAAGTTAGCTACATAATGCTAGGTTTTGAACAAGCTCAGTCCTTTGCTGAAAAGCCAAACCGACTCAGCATGGAAAATACTACAGTTTTTACACATACAGCCACACAATTTTCCTACCAGAAATAATGACCATGCATTTGATTTCAAGTATTTAAATAAAAATGCTGCCTCAGTAAAAACTGCAATATGACCATAGTTACTCTTTTCTAATTCTGTGCAACTACGTCTTAAGAAAGCATATCTTCCAGAAATTCTTCCACCCAGTACTTCTCTGTTCCTGCTGTTGCTTTCTTGATGTGCTCTACTCCATATGATTTCAGATCACCATGTGGTGGAAGCCATGGTTTCCAGTCAATATGAAATGTACTGTCGTGTTTTTCACCAGGGACTTAAGGCTAAGAGGTCTTTGTGCCAGAATATACCTAAGGTTCCCTGTAGTCTGAATATGCTTCCAACACTAAGCAGGACTTGCTCTGTAATTGTAAACCTGAACGAGAAACAAGGCACTGTCCATCCATCCCTGGATGTGTTCAAGACCAGTTTGGATGGGGCTTTGAGCGACCCAGTCTAGTGGGAGACATCCCTCTCCATGGTAGGGGGTTGGAACCAGATG